>QKQZ01007700.1:0-25607 GCA_003595255.1 Solenopsis fugax | reverse complement strand
AAAAATAAAGAAATGTATGTCAAATCTGAATAGTTCTGAAGAACATATACGATTCCTTTCGACAAGTTCTGGAGTTCTCGATATATTTTAGAAATAATTGTTCCTGAAAATGTAAAAAAAATCGCGATTGAATTTTCAAAAGTAGTATNCTGAAAATGTAAAAAAAATCGCGATTGAATTCTCAAAAGTAGTATAAAAAAAATAATTGAAACTTCAAAAATATTAGTTTTACGTAATTTTCTCATTAAAATTTTTGATAGAATTGCGCGACGGCTTTCAGAACACTCAACAGAACTTCCAGAACTCTTAAAAAATTTTTCACATTTTAGAAATGCTTTTTCGGACAGAACTGTTTCTAAAATGTATCGAGAACTCTAGAACTCGAAAGGAATCGTATATGCTATTCAGAACTATTGGATTTGACATGCATTTTTTTATTTCTTTTATTTTTTTTCTTGTAATAAAAAAGTATTTTTTTATATCGATAACTCTAGTACTCATTAAAAGACATCAAATTAGCTTTTGAGAAGTATTCGGTGCTAGTGTTGAGTGTAAAGTTAGCACCCATTTTTCAAAATTCATTTTCTTTCTTATAAGTTGCAGAACTGTTTGTAAAAACTATGAAGAACTCTTCCTTTTTTTGTGAATAATCCAGAACTGTTAACAGAATTTCGATTTCGTGCCATAGGGATGCCAACTTCACACACCCTATTTCTTTGTCATTTGATTTTAATATATAATATTTGTGTATGAAAAGAATTATTATATTATGAGAAATAATATTTGAGAAGAGCTAATGAGAGTTAAGTGTGGTTATTAATGCAACGGTTACAATTTTTTTCAAATGCAAAACCTTATTGAATATGAAAGCTTTTAATTTCATTACTTTCATATTTAATAAAGTTTTGCATTTGAAAAAATTGTAACCATGCATTAATAACCGCACTTGATGCTCAACCCATATTTCAAATATTATTTTTAATTCTCAAGAACGCTTTGTATTTTAATTATTAATTATGATTATGGAATTAACATATATAGATAGCTGTTTTCCAGCTATGACACATTGTGTAAGGATTTTGTTGGAACACAGATCCGAATTCATAGACATTTTTCAAATCTCAGATCTCAAATCTGTCTTTGTCTTGCTTACTACGTTACCATACGTGAGACAAAAACAGATTTGAGATGTGAGATCTAAGAAACATCTATGAATTTGGATCTTAGAGTTCTACAACTTAAGTTTTGTAAATTTTAGCTCCGTGGCCAATCGGGACTGATGCTCGAACAAGGTTTTCCTGTGAAATTTGTAAATTTTATCCCTGTGTCGAATCGGGATTGGTGCTTAAGCAAAGTTTATATAACTTAAGTAAATACCACTTGTGTTGGAATATGATTTTTTAATAAGAATACGTACATAGTGCCACTTGTGTTTTATAAAGAAATTAAAGATGATACTTCTTGGGTTATTCAACCCAAAAAATAAATAATAATTTAAAATTGTGTAATCTATTGTAATTCAACCTAAGTGATATGAATTATTCCCCCTCCTCTCAAAAGAAACATGAAATCTTATATTGCTCCAATTATAAAGGGAATATTTTGCTCTTGAAAATAACTGCTGTACTACTTTTTCCTCTCATAAAAAAGTCGTGTAAACGATTTTATTGTTGAAGATTTTCTGCGATACTGATTGATTCTTTCGTTTGGCTTATTTCGTGTTGCGAGAATAGCTATCTTCGCGTTGATTGAATTTTGACAGATGATACATTGATAGCTGTTACAAAAGTAATGTATCGTGGATTCTTTTTAATAGTAAATTTGTAATTTGTAAATTATGTAATATTAAAAGCTTTGTAGCGCGCGCCTGTTTTGTCTAGTATTTTAGAAAGTTGATTACATTGACATATATTACTCGTACTCAGCTTTTTACAGTGTCGAGCAATGTAACAGCAATGTAACACTATGTCACAGTTGGAACACAGTGTTACACTGTGTTATCTGTGTATCTTGTTGGAAAACAGCCATATTTTCATTAAATATGTTTATTTTTGTAACAATTTCTTTAATATATTTTAAGTTTAAAAAATTCAATGTGTTTTATTATGTTTAAAAATTAAGAAAATACAATAAATCATATAAATTATATAAAATATATTAATCTTACACATTTAATTAAATAAATTAATTCTTTCGTGTCTGGTGGCACATGTATGTGCAACACCTCCAAAAATTCATATCTTCTAGAAAAATGAAGATAGCAACTTCTTCCTGAACTCATTTTAAAAATAAAGAATAAGACTCTTTACAAAATAATCAACACTCTTAAAAAGTTCCCCTTTGATATACATATTCAAAAATTTATAAAATAGAGTAAAAATTAAAAATGCATATATCTTCCACATAAATTAAGATAGCGAGTTCTTTCTGGGCTTTTAAGGGTCAACATAAGGGCTATTTATAAAAAATATCCCAATTTACTTTCAAAATGGCGGGTCCAATACAATGGACCAAAATGTAAAACACAAATGTATTTTTTTTATTTTTATTTGAATAAACTCATACTCTAAGGATTTTTTGAGTCACTGATTATGAATCTGTAATAAAAGTTTCAATATTTAATATGGCAGATAAAAATATTAAATTTTGTTGGATTTGTAATATTTTGATCTACTGTATTGGATCTGTTATTTTGAATTTTGAAATTTCGACTACAGATTTATAATCAGCGACCCAAAAGCCTCTAGTAAGGCATGAATTAGATACTAATTATTCCCTCCCAAAAAAATCAGTCTTAAAAGGATTAAATATGTGAGATTAATATATTTTATATAATATAGATTTATCTCTTAATTTTTAAATTAAATAAAGTATAAGCTTAATAAACAATATTTTGATATTAATTATTTTAAATAATATTCTGTTTATATTTATAAATAATTGTATTTATTATATTTATTTCAGAATCGTGTGGGGAATGCAGTAGTAGCAGCAACAACGATCGGTGAGTGTATCAATTAAACAATCTGTTTACGTAGAATTAATTAAAGTAGAAGATATTTGTTTCCACTACATGTCTATAAATCCAGTAGGCAGTCCAGAAGTGAGGTAAATTAAATAGACAAAGACGTCTACCAAATTGTTTGTCTACCTAACTCTCCTCATTCCTGGTCAGATTGTTTTTAAGAGTTAAGATTAAATTAAATTAAGTTAAATTAAAAGTTAATTTTGAAAGGCATTATTCATCTTAAATTAGAAATTTGTAAGTTTTTAAAGTTAAATTACTCAAAACCATAAAATAAATCATCAAATAAATTTAATATTTTATTTCTAAATTAAGTTTGTGTGAAATAACAAAAAAAAAAATTAGAAAGAAAAAATACATTCTCACTTAAAAATCGATATTTTTTGTTATTTCACATAATCTTAACTTACAAATAAAATATTAAATTTATTTGATTATTTATTTTATTGTTTTGAGTAATTTAAGAACTTACGAATTTCTAATTTAAGATGAATAATGTCTTTCAAAATTATTTTTTAATTTAACTTAATTTAATGTAATCTTAACGTAACTTTTAAATAGTTAGTTAGTTTTTTATTCATATAAATTTTAAAGTAACTATAAATCTATAAAGTAACTATATCATTATAAATCAAATAAATATGTGCAAGAAAGGTGTCTTTTGAATTGCACAAGACACTGGATCGTGTCACAATAGAACACAGTTTAGGCCCCAAGAATAGATAACAAGAGTCCCATAAATAGGTAATCAGAGTTGTTCGTGAAAGTAACCTAAGATTTAATTCTTAAAACTCACTTGCTCTCACATGCCAACTCGCTTTTAACGTCGAAACTTGACAATATATAAGCTCACAAATTATACACACTTGTTCTGTGTACTTGTGTTAGAACTTCGGTCTTCGTTCTCGTGTTCGATAATGTTTAGATCGCAAGTGTATGCCTCCGAGAGGGCAACGATCGTTAACAATGATTTATTCTCCTTGCTCGAAGAAAAAAAGTGAACCCATAAGACACATTATGTTTGAACAATTATATAAGTGTATCTGCCACTGAACGCAGTTTCCTGCAGAACAAATTTTTGTTTAAAATAAATTGATTCATTAAGTCAATTTTTAACATGAGTGAAGTTCAAATAAGCAAACGATAGAAATTAATAGATGATAACTGATCTCCACTTACATCGTTTTTATTAGCATAATTATTCTGAGCTTTATTATTATTATTCATATATTTCTACATATAATATCAAATCTAGATAACTTGTTAAATACAAATCTTTAAATTATTCTTAAAAATTGATACATAAACAATAATATATGTACAGATTCCAGTTGTTCGTAATCAGATTTGTTTTAATCACTTTTTCCATCACATTCACTTACATTTTTTCACTTAATTTTCTTTTTGATCAATTTTTTTATCATGTTCAGAAAAAAAAGATACTTTATCGTGATAATTTGTCTGCAACTAGGTTGTTGAGAGAAATTTTTCTAATAAATCTTAATATAATATTAGCTTGTATCCGTCGTTTCTTATGAGGGAATGAAAAGTAAAATAATGGACAAGAATGTTATTTCATAATAACATTCATTCTTCGTAGCGTTTTTATGAATATGTATTTATTACACACAGAGGATAAATACAGATTTTGTATCTGAAACAGAGAGAAAAGCAAATACTTTTAGAGAATCGTCGACATCGCAAAGATTAAAAGTATATCAGATCAGGGATAATAATTATAAAAATAAAAGTTTTTACAACGTTGGAAACGGATTAGCAGCGTAGAACAAAAAAAAAAGGAAGTTTGAATTCGAACAACTAATCGCGATCATTTCGACGCAGGAAAATGAATAGAGTGCTACGTTGGTTTCGTTGACAAAGCAAGTCGTTTCGTAGGACAGATAAAGGGAGACACAGAAACACAGAAAATTAAACGAGAACTAAGCGACGAATCTCAGGGAGATAGAGGCAGAGATAGAGAAAGGAAGAGGGAGTGGAAGGAAGAGAGGAAATTTGGATTACGCATGATCGCCGCTGAAGTAACTACTCTGCATCATGAATAGTTTGTCGATGGGATTGTTGATGGCTGCGTGTAGGCTCTGCGACAGCGACGGGGTGTCGTGGGATGATGAACCGTGGTGGGAATGTGATGCACCCTGATGACTGCCGTCCGCGCCGCCGCCGTCGTTCTCGCCGATGTCGAAGCCACCGTCCGTACCGTCCAGAGATAGATCGCTGCTACAGAAGCTCTCCCCCGAGTGGCCCGGATATGCGTCTAGAAGAAAAGAGAACACGTTTTATCATTTCTCACGAAGTAGCGTGTCACGTCGATGAAATGTTGAATAGGGTGTTGGTGCGAATGGCACGCATATTGCAATTATGAGAAGATTTCTGATTTTTATCCGCGTAACGTCTGCATACAAAATTAAATGGTACACAGAATAGAATGTGTGTGTGGTACACTGAGAGAAAGAATATACATTGAAACAAAACTTTTACTAATAAAAGAACTTATTTGATGGGCTCTAATAACTTTTTATTTTATAATACTTTCTGTCAAGCTAACCTTTTCTTAATTGAAATATTTATGTAAATAAAATGAATAAATTATTTTTAATCAAGTATTTATTTATAGAAAGTATTTACTATTAGATTATTATTTTTATATTCAAGATAATCAGATTTTTTAATCTAAGAAAACAATTTAATTAAGTTTAATAATATTATTAGCTTATTTGTGAAATCATTTCAAAAATGTAATAATATAAAATTATATATTTAAGATAATGTCTATTTACTTAAAAGTAAGTATTTTTACTTAAGCAGATAAATGTTTGCAACAATATATATATGGTTTTAAAATATATTATTTTTATTTAAAGAATTTTGTTCTCTCAGTGTACCTTCACAATCAAAAGATTAACTTGATTTTGAATTTAAAAGGACGTGACGTATTAATGATTTCTTTTATATCTATTTTGAAGAAGTAATTTTCATAAACAAAATTGTCTTTAATATATTTTAAGCCAAACTAGCTGGAGAAGTATTATCTAAGTATTTTCTATTGGAAAAAAGAAAAACAGGATAAATTTTTTTATTTTCAATAGTAGGGTATTAAACAGATTTGATTGTAGTAGAAAAAACCATTAAAAATTTCAGACCCGAGATATTAAAAGAAATTGTCGCTCTATATATTATAAAAGCTAAAAAATATTTGATTCGGATGGACATGCGTGGGCGCACGACTGATACAGGATACTCTAAAAAATGTATATATTGAAGCTTCTATCTTTGATCTGAAAAAAAATGATTGAAATCAAATTTTGCCTCTCACAAACTTTATGGAAATGTTCTTGAAATTTATAGATGTGTGGGTTGCAATCATTCCAGTGTTTTAATATTTAATATTAAAAATTCTATTATTAAATACTTTAATGATTAACACAAAATTAGAAAAATATGTAATAATCGGTCAATCTTTTAATAAAAAAAAGGTTAACTACGGTTTGCAATCAACATGTATTTCCTCTGTGACATCTCGCATATCTGACAGCGTGATTAATCAGTTTTATTTATTTGCCTTTCGAACATTGTCATAGTCGTTATATTGTGATTAATCACACTGCCAGAAATGCGAAATGTCACAGAGAAATCGCACATGTAAATTATAGTCTGTAGATCTATCTGCACACACAGCTAATTCTTCCTTAAAAATTTAAAAACTGACTATTTTTTTATTTCCAAGTTTATTTTTATGTTAATTAATAAAGAATTTGGGGATTTAAAATGGAATTTTTAATGTCGAATATCAAAATGCTACACCAACTGCAATTCACGAATTCCAACAACGTTTTCATAAAAAGTTTTTGATGGATAAAAAATTTCACAATACACCTTTTTATCTGAATGATCTATCTCAATATTGAAATGCCCGATTTTTTTTAGTGAAAGATTCGACGGTAGATCAGCCGGAATGTCCGATCCTAAATTATCATTCGCGTGTTCACCCTCTAAACAATTGTCGAACATAAACGCGTTACGCACATACCGTCTGTGACACCGGTGCGCAAATGAGTTTCTACGGTGAGTAAAGACTTACCGTCGGGCGAGTACGGGTTATTGGGGTTGAGCGGTTGGGTGGCTGAGGGGAAGCTAGAAGATTCCCCATCGCGCATGTTCAGGGCGTTCAAGTAATGACCTGCGAACGAGATTAGACAATTGACATTGAACTCACACGTTTACCAAAGCCCCATTAACCAGTCTTCGCAAAATTCGCGAAGTCTTTCGATTCGCGCGCGTTGTTCCTTAACTCTCTCGCAATTCTATGCTACGCGATCTTTTTTTTTTTTCAAAATAGCAAATAACTCGCATGTGATAAAATAAAATAAGAATCTGTTAAAATGTTGGAATTAATCGAGACCAATACACGAGACACAAAGCAATGCATAGAACCAACATTTTCGAAATTTCATGTTCGGGATTAAAAAGGAATTTCAGGATCAGGAATCTAGGAACAGTCGTGTGTACGTTAAAAAATAATAGCGGTTGAATTCTCGGTAGAATTCTCGGCTAATAGGGTGAGAAAAGGTCGCTTACTGTGATCGCTGTGCGGGCTTTCCGTCCTTCGTTCTTCCTTCGGCTCTTTATCGGATCCGGGTTCCGTTTTGGCCTTCCGCTGAAGCTTCTTCATCTTCGCGCGCTGGTTCTGAAACCACACTTGAACCACGCGCACGCTGAGGCCAGTATCCTTGGCGAGTGCTTCGCGCACCTTCCTGCAAGGCTTCGGAGACACTTCGAAGGACGCCTTGAATTGACGTCGCTGTGCCGACGTAAGGATCGTCCGCGGCCGTTTCGGACCCCGACGGCCGTCCCGTGGTCGATTCTCGTCCAATAAGTCATCATCTAATAATACGATCCATTTATAATTATTAAACGTCTTGCGTGTACGCAGCATCGCTCCCCTCTTATCTTTTATTAATCTTATTTATTCAAATCTCTATTTTTCAACGTTCCAACAATTAATAATGAATAAAAAATACAATAAAATTAACTGTAAATGTAACTTTACGTTTCTCTTTATAACTTTTCAAGTCGCTTATTACATATCGTACGCATACGCACACATACATACGTATATACATACACATATTTTCTCGTCATATGTTGTAGATACAGTCACGAAGTTAATTATTAGGGCACAAAAGGGGAGATTATTTTATGCTCAAATTCACCAATTATAATTTTAGAGAAAAAACTCGATTAGAAGTGAAAGCTCTTGTTAGTGATACACAAAAATTTCATCAAAAACAAACTTGTATTCAAAGGAAGAAGGTATATAAAGAGCCCTTGCAAATTTTATCCAAACTCATGAAAATCTATATTCTGAGATCAATTATATTCAATTTGAGTGATTCCAGTTCAACGAAGATATTTAGTGCGGTGGTGTTACCATATTTACTTCGAAAAAACATTTTTTTTTTTAAATACCTAATGTATCGAAAAACTTTTCCAAAAAAATCATGGCAGTCTTTTTTCTTTCTTTTTGTATTTGATGCCGAAGCTCTTACATGTTAGAATTCAAAGGTGTTAATAAATCCAAAAGAAAACACTACCACATTAAATATCTGTTTAATCTAAATTCACTCAAATTGAATATAATTAACCTCAAGATACAGGTTTTCACGTTTCGACAAAATATGCAGGGGGCCAGAATCGGTCGTTCTAGACTTGCTCCCCTTAAAAAATCAGTTTGAAAGATGTATTTAAATAAAATTGCGACAAATCACCAATTCTGCATTATTTTTGTCTATCTGTTTTTACTTAAATTTGAAAAAGATGATAAAATTGTGGCGGAATAATATTAAATAAACAAGATAATTTTAACAATAAGAAACGGTTCGTTTATATTAAAAACATAGATTTTTATATTTATTTTTATTATTAAACACGTGATAATATTTGACCGCGAGACATGTTTCGACCTTACTTGGTCTTTTTCAACCACTATTGACAATAAAGTCAATATACTATAGTGTCAATTTAAATAAAAAATATTTTTTCGCATAATGTTAAATCGTCATAAGATAATTTTATATACAGCCACGAAGCTGATTGTCCGGACACACAAAATATTAAAAGTTCATTTTATGCTACAAATTAGAAACGTACTTTTGATGGAAATGCATCACAGGCAAGAGTTTTCACTTCCAATCGAATTTTCCCTAAATTATTATAATATTTAGTGAATTTGCAGCATAAAATAGTTTTCATATCTTGCATCCGGACAATTAATTTCGTGATTGTACATATCAATGATTTTTAGATTTATTTTCATAAAAACCTGACGAAAGCGTCAATTGTTAAATTATTGCGCATAAAACATTCAACGACGGAAAACAGATGGGGGATGATAGGAGCGAATAAATTATTGCGCGAATAGTTTTTCTGTTTCTCGAATTTCGCATACCGCCGGCCGCGTGACGGATTGATCGTCAGACGCAAGAGGCAGTGGTCGAAGTCGAGCAGTAGCTACGGTTGGCTTCGATCAGACAGTGATCCGACAAAGCGCAGGCCACGCCTACCGTGCAACATATGTACCGCGGCGCGGCAACATGTCGGCCGCGAGCAAACGCACCGGCTATACACGCACGGATTCCATTTTCCGGAATATTTCAAGAACTCTGGGAATTCCATTGTTAAAAATTGTTTCGTTCCGCGGGAATACGGAACGGCGGAATTGTCGATCAAATCAATGAGGCGCGATCGCCGCGTTAAATCGCAGATCATTCATTGTTAATAAAAGCGCGATGAGCAATTAAAATCGACGCGGCAGAAATATTTGCGCGATACTGTTGCAAAATATGTAGAAAAATGTATTTCCAGTGGCTCATTGCCACGTGAAAATTTTTACATTTATTTTTACAAATTTCGTCGGGATCTCTTTCGATATATTTTTCGATGTCGTGTACGATTTCTTGCATTCATATTTCATACGCGTAACATATGGAGAGAAAGAAAGAGAGAGAGAGAGAGAGAGAGAGGAATATATATAGAAATAGGTGGCTCACAAACTGCTCTTTCATCATTTTCTATATCGTCACTGATAGCACATAAAATGTCGAAACGCGTACCGTAAATTTATGTCGAGATATCGGTCGAATAAATTCCACGTCCTTTTTGATACCAAGATATTTTCGCGGTATTTTGATTATGCAAGAAAGGATTGGCGAATTCGATGATTCTAGTTTTTTCGGGATGCCGCGAGATACGCGTTTCCGCACGCCGATATCGCTTTCGATCATTCATCGATTGATTGAAATGTAATTACCTTGAAAAGGAACAGCCCTGTTTCGAAATTCCAGTAGATTTTTACTTTGGATGTCTTTAGATTGTAGTACAACCTGCGAACAATGCAACAAGGTATGTACAGTGCGTTTCTCAACGAGGTTTTTCATTTTATTGTTATTCGATGTGTTTTCAAGCATTCTCCGCGGTAATGGTCCAGGGGGTGGCTTTGTGAAATCATTATTTCGCGGCCAAAAGCTCTTATCGCTCGCCAATCTCAGTTCCCAATTCGTTATAATTTGCCGTTTGGAAACGGCGTGCCAATCGATACGCGTTTTTCTTTTTTAATCGAGACAAGACGATACGAAAGATAATCGAGCAGTTTGTTTTATCACAGAAATCATACATAGAAGAAGTTAGATCTCCTCTCGATTCATATTCTGCGCACGAGTAAACTACGAGATATTTACTTAACTAAGCTTTTCGCAGAGTCGCTCAAATCTAGTGTCAGACAATGCTTCTATATCAGCGAAGGGATGGAAAAAAAAAACAGAGCTCGTGATGTTCACATAGAGATGGATGTATTTTAGAAAATCATCTCTCTCATGCAACATGATACACGCATCACACATTTTCATTCATGCCAGTGCGCGTGTTTGCGACACATATATCACGTGAGAATGATCTCCGTTATACGAGAAAAATAATTATTACGTCCGTGCATATACACATATATTAAGCTCCTTAATTAAGGTGCAATCTCTAGCAGGCTGTAACATCGAATGCTCTTTATTTACGCTGCAATTTACCGTACAAATCAAACCAAAAATTTATGGGAGATGAACGTTCATAATTTATCACATTTTCCTGATAACAAGTGATTACTTCAAACATCTCTTTAACTACTTTCATTAAATCTATTCAAAATGATCCGATTTCATCTTCTACTTTAGATCAACCCTTTTTTTTTCTCTCATTCGCGAACATTTATGAAACATATAAAGACCCAAACTTTCTATACCAGAGGAGAACGATAGATTGGATAGATAGATCTATTTCGAAACGGCTGAATCGAGCGGCAACTTGAAAAATCAGTCCAGACAGGACGCGTTTTATGCGTACATACACGCACGTCTATGAAAGACAAGACAGTGACAGGCGACACTCACCTTGCGGACTATTTAGAAACAGCTCGTGCTCGAAATCCCGTCTGCAGATCGGCTGACCCTGCCTGAGGATGTAGTGGGCGCCTCGCGGCAACGACTGGCCGCACATGCAACACGCGAAGCACTCCACGTGGAAGATCAGGCCGGACACCGGCCGCATCACCAGATCCGAGCAGCTGATCTTCTCCATGCATCGCGCGCACTTCACCCCAAAGATCCTCTCGTAGTCGGTACGGCAGTAGAGCTTGAGGTCGCGTATGAAGCACGAGTGCGACAGCATCGCGCCGCATGCCGTGCACGAGAGGCACTCCTCGTGATAATTCCTCTCGGCGACTCGCATCACGTACTTGTCGGCGATGGTGCGGCCGCAGCCGGCGCAGATCGACTCGAGGAGGCCGGACTCCGTCTTGACGGAAACGGACGGCTCTGCGGGAACAAATGGCCGACGCGTTATAAAATTGTCCCGATGTTTTCGCCGTAAAAATTGAAAAAAAAATGGAAGGAGCGAAAATAATATTTGCACGCAACCTCTCTGTTATTCGTCTTAAGGTTAAATCACAACAATATAATATAACATAAAGACCATTCTACATAAGAACGCAGGTCGCGAAATGCGAACGCAAAAGACAAACAACGGTATTAAGGATATATATGTATAAGATAGGACATATCTCAAAACATTAAGAAAATTATGAAAAAGTTCCAGATTGTTTTATATTGCGTTTAAATTTAATAAAAAAATTTAGCGGCGATTTTCTACCTGGATAAAAAATTATTTTAATGAGAAGTATAGTAGATATAACTCTAATGAAAATATAATTAATAATAAAAGAAGAAATAATGAAAAAAAAAAATCTGAATTTTTTAATTTAAGTACTTTAAATATTCAAGATAATTTATGTAAAGTTTCATTGCGAGATGCAGAGATCAGTTCTGTAAAATAAACAAAATTTGTTTATTTATTTACAAAATAACTAAACAATCAATAAAACTTTGAATAAATCATCTTGAACACTTAAAGTATTCAAGATGATTTCCAAGATGATTCTTAAATACTTTAAGTATTCAAGATGATTTATACAAAGTTTTATTGTAATTGTCTGTTTAATTATTTTGTAAATAAATAAATAAATTTTGTTTATTTTACTTACACACAAAAAATTGAGATTTTTCTCAATGTTGTAAAAAAATAATTTAATTTTTAATAGAGTGACTAAACTATAAAAATATGTTATTAAATAAAAATATAATCTTATTCACACAACTTTCATATGTTCATAGTTTAGTTGAAGTGTTTATATTTAACACATTTCCAAATTTTATTTACTTCGCAGGGACTGTATGTCCGACATCCTTAATAATATCGTTGATCAGCTTTCAGTTTTTTACTGTTAATATTAATGAAACCATCGTGAGTTGAACTGATTTGTCAATGTAATAAGTAGTGCAACGATACATTACAATCTAATTGTAAGTAAAATGATTACTCTCTCTTTTTCTCTGTAAAAGACTTTGTGATTACATATTTCATAATACGAAGCATAGACAGATAGTAAAGGATGAAGTATAGCAAAATACAAGCGCCTATCTCTTGTATTCTTTGTTCAGCTTGATTGTCGTACACATAAGTGGCCATATAATCCCTCTCTTATGATACACGAAAAAAATGCAAGTTTTTAAAGGTTTTTTTACATATAAAAATGTTATTAGTTATTTCTAACTTTTTTTATAATAAAGTAGGCAATTTTCATTGTAATGTAGGAAATAATACATGATAAATTTTCGCGCGCGTGATAATATACTGCATATACATATTTCAAAGTTATCTTAAGGGGGAGTCGTTCGGAAAATTTTATATTTATTTCAAAATATATATATTGAAGAATATTTTTGCGAAGTTTTAAGAAGGATACAAAAAAATTGATGGAACCGGAGCGACTTAAACATGAAGGCGTTTGAAGTATCATTACCGAGTATCGTTACTCACACGAAGATCTGCTTCGTTTTCCAATATATAAAAATCTCTCGGGAAACTATCTTCTGAAGAAATGTTTGGATGCAAACAAAATAATACCGAAAGTTTAAATTCAATGATTTGGCACCGAAATTTACACGCAGGCCTAAAAACTTGCGAAAAGTTAGTTCCTTGCCATTTATATTTTTAATGAAGGATATAGTCCTATCTTGAAAATAATATTACCAATGGCGACAAAAAAAAGGAAATTTGCAGTAATATAAAGAATGCATTGACTATCCAAAGCGCTGATTCTCCTTTGAGACACAGAAGGTCAGATTAGCAAGCTGCAAGGGACGATTGAAAAAATTTTTGAGAAAGAAAAAGAGATATTTTGTGCAGCTGGAATAACAGATTAATTGTAAATTCAAAAAATGTGTTACTATCTCTATGGAATAACTAATATGGTATATAAAACTTTAAACGCGATTTTCTTGAAACATTTTCTTAACTTGTCAACACGATTACATAAAAACTATTGAACAAAATGACTTGAAATTTTGACACAATATACACTATAAATGTAATTTTACTTTTGAGTAGAACAAAATTATTTATCATTTAAATTGTTTTTCAAAAGTCATTATTTTTTTAAATTTGGTTTTACTGGCTTTATTTTGCTAGAAGTAAAAATTATACCCATATATTTTAAAAAGCTTTTTTATTTTTTTTGTCTCAGAGCAATAAAAGACCCAAAATCGCGTCGATATCTGATATAGTGCTGTCGAAAAGACAACTACTTTTTCTTTAATAATTCTACATTAGATCTGCTAAATTTGATTTAAAAAAATTAGTTTGGAGTTTTTAAATAGTTAAACAACTATTTAAATTTTAAATTAATTTATCTTGCGCTTTCTTTAGAAAAAATTCTTAAAAATAGGCTTGAAAACGGCTTTCAGTAAACAATTCCCTCCTTAATTCATATTTACATTCTTGCTGTCCACAGGAAATCGTGACAATATTTCGGAATTAGAACCGGTCAGATATCGTTTTAGTTTACGTTACCTTTCATCTTTTAAAAATAGTAGAGCGAATAGATACATGATCTGCCTTATTATTCGCTACGCGCGACTTGAACGCAATCACATGTATCTCTCGACGTATATTTGATAAGGAGTTAAAAATTAACGTATATGTAACTAAGAATATTATGTAATTATTTGAAAAAGATTTAGAAAGTAATAGAATAAGTAAAAAATAATGCATATTCCCTTTAAAAGTAAAACATTTGCTTCTCTAATAATAAATTATACTGTATAATTGCTATAAATCTTGAAATTGGAGAATCGTGAATTTGTTCAACTTTTGAAAGTAGAGTTAACGCTTTACTTTTACAGATAATGTATTTTTTTTATTTATTTTATTATTTTCTAGATTTTTTCCAAATAAACACATAATATTTTTATAAGTTTTCTTACACGTTTTTAAAATTCATTTGTTCTCACCTGCATTATTATTATCTGTGGTGGGCCGAAAGGGAATAGGTGGAACCGTTGGCAAGGGTTGGCCCGGTTCGTTTTGACGATTGAAAGAACCAGGCGCTGGAGGATAAAATTCCAACATGGTGTCGTCTCACTGGAACCTTGAAGATAAAAAGTTTTTGAGCTGCAAGGAATTTTTTAAAGTTTCTGCTGCAAGTTTTCGCTGGAATTCTAAACACTTGAAGGCCACACACCGACAATAATCCGAATAAAAAGTCTTTAAACCGAAGAGATGGATTAGATCTTTGAAAGAAAAGTTTTCCTTCGCAAGTAGACTTTTCTTCTCTTTTGCCTATTTTTATTTTCGACGTTTGCTTGTTCAAAGTATCTTCAGTTGAGTCTCAAGTCTCGATAGAACGTCTTTTGACTTGAGTTTTTCGACAACAGGTCGACTAGGGTACCAGTAGATCACACTTCACTCGCTTCTCTCTCTCTCTCTTGTCACGCTAACAGATTCTTCAAATCGTTCAATTTCTCTAATATCATTTATCGTCGAAATTAGAGTATCGTGTGCGACATTGCTTTGCACTAAACATATGTAGAAATACAACAACTTCTCTAGTCAACACTTCAGTAAATCAGTTCAGTCCCAAGGTAAATTAGTCTTTTACACCCAATTAGTTTCGATTAGATCTTGGACACTTGTTCTTCCGGGGAGCGACTGTAGGAACGGCTGTAGGTCGTCGTTCAGCCCTCACCGGTTCTTCGATACGGGCAACGCCGTACGTCATCCGAGTCTCATGACGAACTGCCGGGGCTGCGGCGTGCAAGTTCAACGCGACGATCTTCCCGGACGACCTCGGGGTGCGAGATACTGCCACGGTCGCGACGCATTCTGGACACGAAAACGACGACTGCTCTCGATGTTTCCACGTCCGTTTCCCGTCCACTTCCTCATCCACTTGTCTTTCCGCTATCGGCCCCGCCGAATGCACACCGTACGTGACGGTTTCGTACGTGTCATCAGCGCGAGCTCCGTCGCTTTTTTGACGAGAGACCCACCGACTTCGCCGACAGCGAAAATCATCCCCCTCTTCCACCCTTTCTCCACCCTCCCTTCCGCCAACCCCATCCCCCACGCAGCGCGGCTTTCTCTACCGTCCCGTTTGTGTGGGTGCCCGGGTGTGTGTCTCGTCTTCGTCATTGGAGATAGACGAGGCATCGACGCGAGAGTGAGGAGGGCGGGTTTATCCCCCGCGCGAGCTAACGGTGGAAGCGCGATTGGAGTCGCCTGGAACCGCCCTTGCCAGAGCGGGCCGGTGGGGTGAAACGACGCCAGTGGTCCTCAACTGGCGGCGACGTACGAGCAGGGATCAATATCCAGCCAACCATTGCCGGCCGACTAGATTCAGTGACGTATCTCGACGAACTCGTCGGACATCGATCTTGGGCGCCGCCGCCGGAATTCCTCCCTTTTTTTTTACAAGCGATCATGCAAAACAAAAATCCAGATCAATTTGAGGTGAGTTTATAGAACATGGCAGCTTTCTCTACCCTCCCATGTGTGTCTTGTCTTCGTTATTGGAAATAGACGAGGCATCGAAGCGAGAGCGAAGAGCGACGGGTTCATCCCTCGCGGTGAAAAACATGCAAAAGTAAAGAGTCAAATTCATGGTATATATTATCGCGCAAGTTGCTGATTTGCTTGATTGTTAATATTAGAAAAATAATTATCTGAAGAGAACATGATTAATCTGATAGTACAATACATAATTTTTCTATCAAAGGACGCACTTAATTTATTTTGCCCGATAACACATTTGATTTTAGAAAAAGAATTAATAGAAGACAAAACATTAACAGAATAGAATAAATTACCTCGGTAAATTAGTGGGAAAAAATTACAGAAAATTAATAAAATAGAATAAAAATTATCTTACGTAATTATTGATGTATTTTGAGAAGAATATGCCATAAAAGTCAAATTATAAATTTTATAATTTTAGATAACTCAATTTTTAGAGTATTTGAACAGTACAAGGTTTCTACTGATGAATATCAATAGTTACATTGAGAAAAAAATATTGAATCAACAGCATTAGTTTAATTGGAAATATCTTGCTAATTCAATAACAGTATTAATTTAACAAAAGATTAAAAGTAAAAGCAAATATAGATCAAATATAGATGAATGAATAAAATTTAGATGAATCAACTACTTATATTTATGACAGCCCGTGATTCGATGTTTAATTGAATCAAACTACTCTCTAAATCTGAATCAGTGAATAATCACTGATTACCAGTGGCATTGGGACTGATAAATCAATGATTATTTTAACCTGAAAATCAATGAAAAGTTGCTGATAATCATTGAAAAACTTTATTGATTAGTGTATTAATAAATACGCTCATAAATAATAAATGTAGAGAGTTGTGGAATACTATTTTGTTTTTTGACAATAACTCAGTAAATATTAACCTAACGCGACATAATTCTAATCAAGAAATTTGTTTTAATAAATAATTTTTTGGCTGAAAAATTTTTTAAAATAAAACTTAAAATTTTTAAAGTAATTTCTTTGCTTCTAATAAACATTATACAACGTCAATGAGATTGTAAAGTTGTAAGAGAGATGCACATGGCGGACTATATTCATACTTAATAACATACTTCTCAAAATTTCGTAGAGTGTATATACCTGTAAACATTTCTGCTACCTGCAAAACTGAAATTCAGCTTTTATAAAAGCACAATGAACACTAATGACCAGTAACCATCCTACAATGTCTAATTAGACTGTAATGAAGTAATTTTAACGGTTGCTCTTAGAATTTAACGCGAATTATATGAGATATCATGGTGTTCCATCATCCCAAATACATTCTACGACCGCTATCCTTCCTCTACACAATAATCATTAATAAATATACAATAAATTCATTGATTTATCAGTTCATAATCATTGATTATCAATGGCATATTCTGATATATTTTTATAATATATATTTTAGATAAATATAAATGTCATTTTTCGAACTATTTCATAATGATTGATCAGTTCAACATAAAAGACTATCGAGCATTGTAGACAGGTGAAACGTTATAAAATGCGAAGATACGCTATATTGACACGAGACTTGTTTGTAGATTTGAGCAGCGCTCGTCCCCGATCAATCTCCGCACTTTTTCCGAGGTTTATAGCTCTTGCCCCCGCGGATTCGGCTAATAACCGATGCCATCATCCGTGCGGGACTGCCTGCGGACATATTTTTTCGCCGAAAGTCGGTGCACGCTGAGTATTTGGCCGTTTGTCAGTCCGCGTAAATATGCGACAATGCCGTCCTTTGTACGGGCCGTCTATCGGCGATGTTTGCCAAATAAAAGCCTATATAGATCTCTTTGTCTCTGTTCCTGTGCTGCGCGCGGTACGAATCCCCCCAATGATACGCCTAGTTGGGAACGAAACTACGGTATTGCCCCTCCGGTGCGCGATACAAAGGGGCATCAAGTTGGCGGTAATGGTGATGCAAAGTATTCGGGGGAAACACGTGCAGGTCGAGGGGGCCGCCTCCTCCCCCTTCGTCCGAGATGCCCAGTTAGTATTCAGACTCGCTTAATCGTACGCGACAGTCACCATACGTCACGTAGGATCGATGGATCCTTTAGTCTTAGATCTGGATAGTAGAAGTCGTAAAGTGGTAAATTAAACCAAATTAAAAAACCTTTTACTTTTCATTTATTACGTTGACTGCTAAGCCAATTTCAACGTTGAACTTAATTAATCTAGTGTTATTTTAATATAATACTTTATTCATTTTTTAAAAATGTCTTAATTTATATTGTTTAATGTCTTAGATATTTAGTTAAATCATTTTTAATTGGTTAAATAAAATTGTCGTTCATAGCGGGGCCCCTTGCAGAAATTTAAGCGCCACCCAAATATAGGTGACATGGTAGTTAAAGGGTTCAAGGAAATCTAAATCTCTTTTATACGTAATAATAGACAATCTAGAAATTTTTTGATATTTTGGATCGATTTAGTTCTCGGCTTTTACTTGTGAATTTTAAAAGAAATAATTTTCACGTGTACAATGTTTTTATATAATTTTATTCATGATGATTTTATTTTATTTTTAATAATTTATATAATTTTTAATTACTTTCTGTTATTTTATTTAATATTAGATATGTCAGTAAGTAAAATTCAAGTTACAAAATTGTGTTGAAATAATTTCGCAAGAAAAGATTTTTTATCATTTATAATTAAGAAGCTTTAAAAAAAATGGCAATGTTTCCTTCCTCATAGCTTTTTTGATTTAACTTCAATTAATTTAATGAAGAGACTTATTTACAATACATTTGACATACTTTCGAAAAATCTGTAATTTTATATATAAACGATTTTTGTCGAGGGTGACAACTCTTAACTTCAGGTGTTAAGTGTTAAAGCCGCGCTATTCCAGATGCGATCCGAATCTGGATCCAGGATCCAGTTATCGATCCTGGTCTTATTTCTCGGGACAATGAAAAATTAGGGATGCTCAATGACCCTTACCATTTCACGGCACATGAAAGCACAAAAGTCGCCGCTAGGTCGGATGAAATATGGGGCTCTTTGCAGGTGCATACGACCCGACGCTTTGGCCCTACCCTTCTTCGGCATATTGTTTAGGATGTGACACTAACGCCGACCGTGTAATTATGTCGATACGGTTCGAGCATTATACATCCAATGGAGAAAATCCCTGTCCGCATAGATGCCATCCAACTTCCCTTTGGTCACGCAGAGAAAGGGTGCCCACGCAATGGTGCCGCGCGAGGTCGAGGCTTCGACTCTTTGTTTTGCACATGTTGTGAAAATGCAGGGTGCATTGACATCGGAATTCCTTTCACGATACGCGGATCTCGATTGCTGAACTCTCTCCTGCCACGATAAAATTTGAATAATTGGACTGATACTCAGAAGCATACTTTGCGTCGAGAAATAAAAATAAAATTTTTATTAATGTAACGTCGTTATACCATATTGCACTAAGAGAAAGAATATCTTAAAGCAAAAGAGTTTTACTTAACGAAAAGAAAATTATTTATTCGATAGATTCTAATAGCTTATTTATTTGCAGTCAAGTAAAAATTTTTAATTGAAATATTCGTGTAAATAAGGTGAAGAAATAAAAAGCTAAAAAAAAAGCTTAAATAACCGAAACGGCTTAAGATTAACGAGTTCAATACATAAAACAATTTTAAAAGCAATAATGACTGGAATAGGTTTAACTGAGAAAATTCCGGAAGTATAGACACCTAGACAGGATCTACATTTGAGTCTACCTCTGGCAAAAATACTTGACAAGTGAAATATCCTTTTAAAAAAATACTTGAGTTGTTACGCTACAACTGGTAATCAATTCCTGACTTCCTTAATGGAGACGCATTATTAAATCCTCGCTCGCGTATCATTTCTTCTCTATACAGCGAGAATCATCTTACACCTCTCTATCAACCCCCGTAGATTTCCGCAAAAAGATTCGCATATGCGATATGACTCGTAATGCACTGAAAGAAATGGAAAGAACGATTTTGTTGAAAATACAGATATGAAAATACTTACGTTGTATCATTAAAATAACATTGTACTGAAGAAAGGATTTGGTAACTATTACCAAATTTGGTAACTTTAATAGTTACCAAATTCTTTCTTCAGTGTAATGTAATTATTTTGATGATCCAACATAATTATTTTTAACAAAATCACTCTTTCGCTGAACGCGCACACCCCTCGAGGCGCGACAAGGAGAAAGGAGAAAAAGAATTGCCATCGAATCGCGTCGCTTTTCGGGGCTCGGATGGAATCCAAACTCGACGTATCCAGCTCGCCACCCCCGCGAGGATGACAGCCGCGGGATGAATTCTAATAACGTGTCCTCTTTAGCCTAGCGCGCACGAATCCATCTTTTGCTAACGAGGGTGGAAGTTCACGATTGCGTCCCAGGAATGCGTGATGACTACTTTGTTAGGAATGCAGTACGGCGCGGCGCCCATACGGTATATGCAGTGGCGGAGAACACCCAAACGCCCCGAGCAAACGCAAGCTGAGCTTTCGAGATCTCCAAGACGCCGACAGGCTCTGTTAACTCTCGGGGTAGATTTACAGAAGAGCGTTATACATCATTTTCGTCTCTGTACATGATATAATCATCAAGAGATTTAATATTATTTAATGTTAACATTAAAATAATTTTACATATCTACAGCGAAGTTGAAGCCACTTGTCGAAACAAACGAATCAAAATAGCAGATTAAAATCTTAAATCTTAAAGAGTAATTAATAATAGCTAAGTGAGATACCGAAATGGCAGCTAATAACGAGTAATAATTACTACATCTTCGAGAGAAACGTCGAGAGAACTTGGGGAGGCAAATGTCTCGGCGATAATCCGCCACTGGTTATACGGGAAACGCAGCTTCAGGACGCGAAGCGTATCTGAAAGCAGCTGCGCGCCTCCCTGGAATGCGTCCCTGTTACCCGGCACCGGGATACTACAGAGAGAGAAAGAGAGAGAGAAGGGAGCAAGAGAGAGTGAGAGACCAAGGAGGGTTCGTACGTTCCTTCCGATCCCGCTACTCTTTGGCATTCGGGCTTTAGCATCGCACGGTTCAATAAAGGAACGCCCCCGGCCCGAGTTTAAACCGAATTCACTCGTATTACCCCCGAGTACCGGGGCTCTACCTGCGCAATAATGTAAAACAACATAACGTATCATTTTGCATGCGTCATTATAAGATATAATTGCTAAAATCTTGCAAACCGTCGTGTTACACTGACAATGAGAGAAATGTTTGGTAAAATCAACCAAAGTTTGGTTGAATAGTGATCAAATGAATTTTATAGTGATAGTTACTAAATATATAGTTGTTTTGACCAAACAATTTGTAGCCTTAACCAAATTATTTTCATACAACAAATTACAAAAAGTTTTTGTTAATTGTAACTAAGTTTTTGATACCAGTAACTATAAGATTCATTTGATCACTATTCTACTAAACGATTTCTTTCAGTGTAGATTGACACAATAGGTTTTTGTCGTGCGTGTCGAATGAAACTTATAGATGAACACATTTTCAGCAAATTCAAAGCAAAACAGCCGCCATGACCTTCAACTTTTTGTCTTATGTAAGAGAAAAATTTCTCCAAGTCTGTGAAGAAACATTCTTTTTTGAGAAACTTTGCTTTTGTACTCCTACTTAACACAATTAAAGTTTGATGGAAAAACTTTCGCAAACCTTTGGCACGAATTCTATACATTATCGTAAATCTTTTCTTTTGCGCATTTTCTTTATTATAGACATTTTTTCCGTTGACGTTGATAAATATTAACGGAGATCTTTGTTCTCAGTTTGTGTCATTAATAATTTCATAATGGACAGTGACTAATTTTTAACAATTAAAGAATTATTAGGCTTATTCTTTTTCTAAATCCTAGGACTGATCTTCTTGTACGGCTCATATTTCTATTTCTGTCTATTTCATCATCTATTTCTTTTCACATTGGAGAGAAAAACAGAAAAGATAAACCGTGCAAGAAGCCCAATTCTAGGATGTGGAAAAAAAAACTGACTTATTACGAAAATAATGTACAATAAAGCACTTCTCGTTATTTTAAAATTTCGGCATTTTGATTTAAATAACAGAGTTTTTGGCTAATTCAGAGTTAAATTCGGTAAGCAAAATTTTTTGTTATTAAAATTATGTGGAGAACGAGTATCGCGTAACTTGTACATTATTCAACGAGACCAAACTGTCCGCATTTTGCGTTCCCTACTGAATAATTATCGAAAATTTAACGCACATAGCTTTATGCAAAGCATGTCGTTGTACTGCATTTCGATCGCGCATTTATTTGGCTTATACGTCGGGGATTTAATACGCCGGAAATTGTGAAATGTAATAAAGTTATAATTCAAATTTTTGTACATTTACGCGACAGATTCCCGGGAAAAACCTGTGAAAGTCAACGGACTTAAAAGCGGAATAATTTTCGTCTCTCCGCGCTCGTTTCACTTTACAATTATATCATTGTCGATGATATCAGCACCTAGGATAATTGTCCGCGGGGATATTAAAACTATGGCTGTACGTATGAATATTCATACCGCTATTATAAAAGAAAGAAAACGTTTTATTTTCTGTGTCGCGTCTCAGTCATCATAAATTCAAATCGTAGTCGAAGGAAAAATTTTGTTCCACTCCCGGTTCTCTCTGGTATCCTTGAAAAATGAATGCAAACCTTGATACTACCTCGGCGGAAGTTACACGCGAGCCTCGAAATGTCGGGCATATTGCTATTTATCATAATAACTATTCATATCGCCAGAAAAGTAAATATTCCGAGACACGAAGGGCGCACCTGACGACAGAAATTGCGTTTTACGTGCCGCGCCTAGATATACAGAACGATATTTCGTTGTCCCCCAAAAGTTTCCAATAAAACAACTAGCTCCTGTTATGTAAAATACCTGAGTCTGAATAAGGCTCACTTAATTTACTTTATTTTTTAAAAGCTCTACTTATGGGGATACTAAATAAACTAATTGAGCATAAAATCTTTATTTCAATCACTCATAAAAATAAAATATATCTTCCATATAGAATATTTGTAAATAAACAAAAAAATTTTTTAAACTTTGACATTGGATCTTATGAAAAAAAAAGTCTGGTTATAACTACCAAATGTATAGTGAAATAGTATCAATTAAATATTTTGTTAATATAACCAAAAATAATTTTATTTTACTAAATGTTTAGTAAGTATTATCAAATCTGGTATAAGTTACTAAATATTTTGAAAAGTAAAATTATTTTTGGTTACATTAACCTAATATTTAATTGATACTATTTCACTATACATTTGGTAGTTATAACCAGTCTTTTTTTCAATGTATAATAAGATTCGAGTCAAAAATAAATTGAAAATAAAGAAATTAAATATTTTCTAAATCAATTTTAAAATGATTATCAAAAACGTAATCTCTTAGGGTTTACTATATTAAACATCACAATTATTTTTAATTTGGTCTTTAATCTTTTAATCTTTGACAATTTCTAGCCACTTGTTGCAATTTTAACTTTCGAAAAGTTAACAGTGTTGAAAATCGTTATCCTCTAGTGTGAGCCTCATAATAAATAAATAACAATAGCTACGCTAATTGTCACAGGTGGACCTTAATTATTTACTAAAAACATTTTTAAAAAATATATTTATCCAAAAAGTATACAGCCATTGATAAAATTATTAGGCACCCTATTTATTTAACAAGCTTTTTACAAACTTTGCAAACTTTCCACGGCGTGAAATAAAAATTGCACGCAAATGCGGTTTACAGCATTCGAAAGCGTGAATCTTTACCTTTAATTTACGTACTTGTTGAGCGTTGTATGATTTTTATATAAATAAAAATTGCACTCAAATGCGGTTTATAGCATTCGAAATCGTAAATCTTTACCTTTAATTTGCGTACTTGTTGAGCGTTGTACGATTTTTATTCACCGAGTTATTCAACATTGAATCAAAAATGGCCTTTTTTGCTTCAATGTTGAATAACTCGGTGAATAAAAATCGTACAACACTCAACAAGTACGCAAATTAAAGGTAAAGATTTACGTTTTCGAATGCCATAAACCGCATTTGAGTGCAATTTTTATTTCACGCCGTGGAGCTTTGCAAAGTTTGTAAAAAGCTTGTTAAATAAATAGGGTGCCTAATAATTTTGTCAATGGCTGTATATGTATATATATGTTATTTTCTGTAGTTAGAAAGTTGAACGTTATAATATTATAATAAACCATGATATAATGTAGACTCAATAAATTTTCAGTGAATTTTTATAAAAACGATTTATACACTTTTACATAATTACAGTTTTGGTTACATTAAATAAACGCGTTGCTGCCGGTTCTAATTCCTCAGCTTTTCTTTACCAACTTCCTATGACACTTGTTCTAAACGTATACTCTAGGCATCAAGCAAGTTTTCAAGTGAACCTTACTTTGTGCTGAGCCTTATTCGACTCAGATATTTTAGTGGTTGTATTTAGATAATATTTAAACACAATTGCGAATACAATTGAGTGTATTTTAAAGATGAGAGGATGCTAAGTGTTTTCTTAAAATAATTTTGCAAAATCACAACACTTACAATTTAACCATCACGTAGATTGTTGACACTGTTTTTACAGAATCAACAATGAGCTTTTAATGCGGGATCTTTCGCTCCACCTGGAGCGAAAGATGAGAATGGCGCGTACGAAATTCAAAGAAAATCGGAAGAATTTCTTTTTTATATCGAGGCCTCAGCGATGAAGAATCATCTGAGAATCGCCGTGATCGATTACAATGTCGCCACGCGGTATTTCCCCGATACCAGCCGAACGCAATATAGACGCTTGGCAAACAATTACCTCGTTCCCTCCCCCCGTCGTTCCCGTCGCCCCTATATCATCCCGTGCGCTTCCTCCTCCTCCTCCTTTAGCCCTCGTTTTGCGTATCTGTCTCTCTGTGAAGAGATTTTGATTCGGACGCGCGATTGAGAGTAGGCAGGGGGTTAGAAGGGGGAGGGGATTCACCCTCGCTCGACTTCCGCTGAAAAACATATCGCCCGGTCGGGCCGGGCTCGCGGCGCGACGAAGGTGAGCGTTA
>QKQZ01007687.1:0-29973 GCA_003595255.1 Solenopsis fugax | reverse complement strand
TCTGACAAAATAAAGTCTACAATATTATATTGATTTTTTTCGAGAGATTTTTCTCAGTGTAATCAATTGCGTATTCAAGCTGCTAATTCATAACTTGATTAAAAACGATTGAACATTTCCAATCGTTTCCTATTCTTTTTTATCTAGATGAATTTAAAATAAGCAACATTTTACTTTAAGTATTTACGATGGATTTTATCGTGTTAAAATAGAATGAAATCGAGACCAAGGAAATAGTGAAAGTGAAAGATCGAATAAATCGAAACTGTATTAATTTCTTGAAGAGTGCATGAATTTTCGTACTTGCTTGCCGGATTCTGAAAACGTCTGGGCCATGTCGTCGAGCGACTTTTGGGAAAAGAGATTTTTAGCTTCCTCCATGAAGACGTTAGACGCATCATCCTCGTTATTCTTTTCAGAGCCCGTCAGCCCGATTAGTACTAATAGGAGACACGTCCTCGACCACCACATCCTCCCGTTTCTGTAACACAACATTTGGTTAGCGCGACTATCTGCGCCACAGTGCGTATCCGACGATATTTCTGCTGAGTAATCATCGGGGACTCGGTGCCGCAATTGCATTATCCGCAATTTAATGATGTGCAATTGCAACGAAGCCTCATTTGCCTCCTGATCAAAAACAGAGAGTCTCGAGACGAGTCGTTGACCTTATTAGTGGACTCGGATTCTGGCTGAGTTATTTTTAAAAGAAGCCTTCCGCGAGGTCGTTGTCGCAAGGATTTTAAACGCGGACGACATACCGGAAACGTTTCGGCTCGTGGCAACGCGGATACCGTTTTTCCTTTAACTGCTTTACCAGTGTGTTGGTGTATTATATTTATGCGCATATTTTCACGAGGCATATGAAAGCATTGATGACGAAAGCGTTGAGTCAGCGCGCAAAAAACGCAGCGAATAAGTATATAACTAGAAAATGAAATGCAATTATAATTTTACGTACAATGAACAAGATAGATGCATATGTATAGAGTGACCTCACATTTGCGAATACTATCTATAGAATAAAAATTTGTTCTCAGAGTCGATTTATTCTAAACTGTATTTATTTAATAAATATAATTTTTGTGACTTTGGTAATTTAAATTTCATAATTTATCAGTGTTTATATAACTGGAGAATACGAAGATGAATTTGGAAAAAATGAATTAATTTGGTATTAAACAAACAGTAAAGTTCAAGCTTTTATTTAATTTACTAACATAGTTCTAGTGATAACTACTTTCTACAGTGACAAACACACATTATTGCTTATCATTATCAAGCATCCTAGAGGATCAGAATCATAGCAACTGTCATGAACGAAGACAATGACGATAAATGATTGGAGCAACTCTAGTGTATACTAACGCGCAATTTGAGTACCGTAAACCGCATGAAATTGACATTCTCCAGCTGGAATAACGATTCGGCCTAACGGTACGGACTGTTGGTCATCGTTACTCCAACGCGTTGAAATCGTGAATGGCAAGTAGAAAGAATAAGGAGCCGATTCAACTGTCACATCTTCGGATAAACATATCTCAATATTGTGTAACATTGATAAATATTAAACAGTCTAGAAGTAGAAGCAAGAAATTTATTATAGACCGTACGAATTGCTTGCTTCAACATGAAATGATGTTTTAAATATGGAACATCTTAATTTTCTGAATCAACCGTAGTGTGTTATCTTAATATCTCTTGTAATTTAGATTTTAAGTAATTTTAAATATTATGAAGTCACAGAGAATGATATCAGTTATTGTATAGTTTAGTTATTCTACGAACTATGTAGGAAAGTGTGTCAGAACTTATAATCTTATCACTGGACATGACGGGAAGTTTCCGATGCATGTAACAAAAATACGATGTATACTCTTGCAAAAAGAAGCAAAAAAAGTGTATGGAAGTTGCGTCACTTTTATTTAACCTCATTGTTTGCTACATTTTGTAATTGTCTTTGAGAGCCGCGTATAAAAGTAAGAAACACGGAAGCTACCTCGTTCTCAGATTGTCGAGAGGGAAAGCGCATGCGGGATTTTTGCAATAGTCGTCGTACGCGCGGCACGTGATCAAGGAGAAGAAGCAATGACCGCCTTATTCGTGAAATTAAAATCATACAGTTGCATATTATTTTTTCACAATAAGTAGATTATCAATAAGCGGATGTCAGCGATTTAACGGCATAATATTGTTGCTTCTGAAGTAACCTGGTTTCAAAATTATGACGACACATTTATGACGAACCTCGCCGAAAGACGTTCCGTGTAAATTATTGCAATAACGATGACCATGATATAACGGTATAATTTTATACAAATAATATGCTAAAATGCAATATATAGTCATATTTTTGTTATTACAAAGATTAGATTAGATATTTTTATAATTAATGTGACCTTAAAAATTAAAGCAATTAAGAAGTAATTGTGGAAGCTATTGATAGCTAGAGACTTTGACATATTAATTGTAAGTATTCTGCTATTTGGTATCACAAAAATTGTTATCTTTTTACGTAATAAAGGAATGTTTTCTTCGGTTTTTTCCATCTTTAAGGATGTATGCGTCATATCTCAAAGTATTACGAAAAATTTAAAAGTTTCATAAATTATTTTATTATTACGTTTGAGTATTTGGTAACAGTTTGAACATAATTCTTTTATTGATTTAAAAGTTGTACTTAATTGTTTTGTTCTTGCTTTTTTATATATAATCGCGTTTTGTAGTACTTACATACAAATTTAATGAGAAAATAGCATTATGAATTAAATCGAACTTTTTATACACTTACTAATCAAATTTTAATAAATATTTGAGCAAAAGATACTTTGGATTTATTCCTTTAAAAGTTGTTTATCTAAAATTACATCAAAATAGGGTTATTTTCTTTACATAAGATATTATAAGTAATTTTTCATTGTTTTCTTCTTCATAAATGATTTTAGGACAAATTCGGATATTCGACAATCAAGAAATTTTTTTCGTTAATTGAAAAAAAAAGAATAAATCTATGAAATCTGCGCATGCGCAATTTTAAAATTTCTACTTTTAGTATAAGAGCCAAAACATTATTAATATTTTCCACATTCGCATTTTTCATGTACTTTATGTACAATAACGAATGGACTATTAATTTTACATTAATAGCATAGTTATTGATATAGATAATTGGATAAGAAAAAGATAAATAGTTTAAATTAAAAAATTGCTGAAAGGAATTGTTTCAATTTCTTACCAAGAAGTCGCTAAAATATGTTTTGATACATAATTACACGAGATCGCTATGTCATGCAATTTACAGTTGTATTTATTATATGTATAATTTGGTCAATGTTCGGTAAATGAAATTATACGGCTATTTTAAAAATGCAGGTATAGTGACTTGCTTATCATTGTACCGATAAGGGAAAACCTTGGATGACTAAGACAACAGACATTGCTAAGGCTAGTTTTGCCTTTATCATAAATAATAGCGATAAATGACAAAATAGCGTTTAAGTTTCACATGAAAGTTTCCTTGCGATGTTTAGTGTCACATTGTCAATTATTTGACCGAATTTTATAATTACAAACTAGAATTATGCTATTTTCGAGTACTGATTATATTTTTTTGGCGAACAAAAATAAACTTCTTTTATTATATATGAAGAAGATAATGATGGAAATTATTTTTCATACATTTTACATTACATGTTTTATTAGTTGTATCTTTTTCAATCTTTTTCAGAATTTTACGATTTGGCAATCTGATTTCTGATATAAAAAAGTTTCAATAATAATATATTAAATTTATAAATAAATATATATAAATAAAAAAATTAATATGTGTGTGTGTGTGTGTGTGTGTGTGTTTGTGTGTGTGTGCGCGCGTGTGTATGTATGTATGCTTACACACGTACAGAGTGCTTCGTTAAGCACTCTAAAATATTTTAAAGGATGATTCCTCATACTAATGCAAAATAAAAACTTCTCATATAATCATAATGTTCAAAACGTTCTCATATAATCATAATGTTCAAAATGTTCTTAGTTTCAAAAATACAGAGTCAAAATTGAAGAAAAAAATTTTTTAAATTATTTAGGTTATAAAACATATACAAAATTTAATCAAAATAATCTAAATAAAATTACATTTACACATACAGAGAGAAAGAGAGAGAGAGAAAATTATATATATATATATATATATATATAGAGAGAGAGAGAGAGAGAGAGAGAGAGAGAGAGATGCATGCGAACTTGAATGCAAGATATTTACATTCCAGTATTCCGGATCATGTGTTAGTTCAAGTTCAAGCACGTGAGACGTCCTTTCTCTTACGCATAGCCATCGAGGTAGCGGAACAGTTACTTAACATCTCGGAAATAGTCAGTCAGCTCGTAAACTTCACCAACGTGATCAGCAAGACAAACGAATCCCTCATAGATTGCAATTACACGCGTGGCGGCGTGCGCGCGCGCGCGCGGCGGAATTGCCGGTTGAAAAATTCGCGTGGCCGCGCCAGCAGCAACGGTAGTCGCAGTCAAGTAGAGCGTGTTCGATGGTGTTACCAATGTGGAAAGGCGATACGATCATTGAAGCTCAAATTGCCGTTACGTTATTTATGATGGGAAAATTTTGCGTGTACCTTACGAAAAGTTACATCAACCGAGGGTTGATTTGCGAAATGTCACCCATTAATTCCTTTTCAACGGAATACTACTGCTCTTTGTACCGCAATCGGGACATGACGAGCGTATAATGTATAATGAAAGTATAACTATTGTGCAAAAATGTAAAAATATTATAACGTAAAACTATAAATCTATATAAGCAAAACAAAGTCAGGCGTTTTAAATACGTACAACGACGACATTTTATTCTGTGACACTGAACGAAAAAAAGATGTCTCCACTGAAAGATGAGTACCAATCTCTAGGAATTACACTTTGAATTTTATTTTTTCATTTCCATCTAATTATTACATTCATTGAAGATAACTAATTTATCGTAACGTCTAACTTTGTTTCGATTATATTGGTTTATAGGTTTATTTATATCAACACGATGATCTAGCACAGTATGATGATCTCGTTAACCCTTCCTATATTATATTGATTTTTAAATCTACACAATTGTGATTTTTATTGTTTAGTATTATAACATTTTTGTCAACAGAACGGCTATTAACGAAGAACAAATCTTAATGAAAGGCAGCGTGCTGCAGCAAAGTATGTTAAATACAATGTGAGTTACAAGAACGCATTTCAAAACATAACTGTGAAATAAGATTATAAGAAATATATAAAATACAATATAAAGAATATTAAGACGAGCGAAATATTTCGATATTTGCCATAATTTTCCCAATTTCACAACTGTCACGCTTGCATTTGAATTAAGCTCTACCAAAAAGGTTCCCTAAAATACGAAATTTCGATCAAACACTTTTTACGTTTTCACATTCAGATGAACTACTTTCACGTCAATCCCACGAACTCGTAAAGATACGTAAACGTCCAAGCATGTTAAGAATGCAAGCGCTCTTGAGGGTTCCGGATAAAAAAAAATGGCTTTCTGCTTTATCTTCGGGATAAAGATCACATTAATGAAAACCTTGTGTATAACAATTCTTGTTTTCCTCCACGTACCTTTTAGGCCAAACCAATGGAAAAATTTACGGGCTCTATCTGTGTCTGCGAACGAGCTATGCGCGCGTATGGTTCCTCAGGAGCCCGTGCACCTGACACGACGAAGGTTGTGGCGTGACTGGTGTCAGACGTAGCCCGTCGAACGGTACTTACCTACCTGAGCAAGTCCCCTGGCTCTGGAGCGTAGAAGCCGGCATTACAATGCACTGCCAGCACGCTTTCGACTCGATGCAGATCTCTGCACCACGACCGGAATGTTATCCGCACTTTTGCGTAAATTCTCGCGTCTCTGCTCCGAAAGCTTCGAAGTATTATTCTCAAGAGCACGTCTGGATTTTTGTTCGTTCGATGCGGCACACATCGAGCATTTAAATCTCGAACGGTTCTGCAATGCTGATAGTTTTACAAATTAGATTAGCAATTTTTTGACAACAATTAAATTTTGTATTTATTATACGGAATTATTCTTCTTTTGGCAATTAAACATATAGAGAATCTAATTGCAAATTTTGTTCAAGGTCGGAAGTTTAAACAAGTAGGTTTTGCGATTGCGGACAACGGTATGTTCAAATAAATAAATTCGCTTCGCAAATATTTTACTTAATGCTGTAAGATTATTGGAGAATTTATGAATTTCTATAAATATTTATTATTTCCTCGTTAGATACTTTTTTTACATTAATCAGAAATATATGGCGATTGTACATTACGTGATATATGCAATTTTGTCATATATGTGTCATATATGCCATAATATGCAGCTCTTAATAATTATAACTGTTTATAAGATGGCGCTTGCATGACAGCTGATAATACAATACGGTCTATTAACGTTAAATACGCTCCATGATTTTAGATAAACATCTGATGTTCCCATCTGATGCAGACATTACAGTTCCGAGCAACGCCGTGAACGATCTAATCGACAATATACCTTCAATAATGCCAATTGCAATGAATGAACGTTTGGAAATGCGGCAGTGAAAATTACCGTTATTCAGATCGGGCTAGCTCTGCCAGTTTTTATCTAGGTCGCGGTATGTAAATTACAGCTGCTCAATGTACTTCCTTTCTGAAGTTCAACGAAATATCTTGCGATCTAGGTAAAGGAGAATTCCAGATACGAATGGGAATAAAGAAGTCTCATTGTAAGGATAAAAAAATTCTTCGTCGTTCCCTTCCCGCAAAGTCGCCGTAACAGATTCGAAAAAGTACTGCTTCGAGAGTACGCAACTGCTTCGTGGTGTAAAACCGGCTTCGATACAGATACACACAAAAGCTGTCTTTCGGCAGTCAGTCGATGACCCCGCGAGGGATTAGGGAACGCGCGCGTTCCGATGAAGGTGTACCGAACTCTTCTCCCGGTACCAAGGTCATCTCTGTGCACTGCGCTCGGTATAACGTGAAGCGATCTCGTGATGAGAGAGAGATAAAGAACGAGAGAAGGGACGTTCAACCGGTTACGAGCTGTGACTTGACGCCAATTTTTGAGTAACCGACGATTATAGCTCGTTGGTATTCCATCCTGTTTGCTCCGCCCAAGGACTAATTGTGATTCTTTCACGTTAGAACAACGAACTTCTAACATTTTCGGTAACGGGACCAACATGACCGTTTTTTTTTTTTTTTTTTAAAGCTGCAAAGACAACCACGCAACTAACGTCTCTTTCTGTAAGACAACGATATAGAATACGCATGTTTCATTCACTCATTAATGCAATGCAATTTTGTACAGCGTACATAGAGCTAGAATTTAATATTAAAGCAGCTGAAATGGCAAACGCTATATACTTACGATTAAAGGAAAATCGAACAAATTGTAGACCGTAGCAAATATGTATGTCGCAATTTTTCAACATCTTTGTTTTACATCGAAGTATAATGTACGGCTTTTAGATTCGCGGTTCATAAATAAGAAATTAGAGAGGGGACATTCTAGTTTCCTTCCGTAACGTTGATACACAGATCTATGTGCATTTTTTATGAGAGACAAGAAGATTTTAAGCTTCAAATATTTTTACAAGAGAAAAGAGAGACCTGCTATCAATATACGTCTGCTCCGCTTTACTGTGTACATCAAGAGGTTTTGTAGACTGCGACATTCGTAGTGCGTACGGCTTTTTTTCAAGAAAAGATACATTCCACGGTGTCTCGCGAAAAGTCAGCACGACTGGAGACAGTCGCACGTGAATAAAAGATGCAATACGGTGGTATCTTCGAAAAGAAGTTGCGAATACTTCCGCATGTTGCGTCTTAATCTGACGATCACATACTTGCGACAAGAGTTCTCGAATTCGGAATGTTTTTCCATAGAGACGTTACCGTGACGTTGTCGGTGCACAGATTTGCTCTCAGTTGCGTCGGCATCTGGCCTGAGAGAGAGAGAAACATCTTCATGGACCTCAGATGGATTATCGCCATATTTTTGGAAGCAAGTACTGTTTGCATAGATTATTCCCTTTCATAAATTTTAATACAATATTAATTTTAATTTGACATTATAATTCATATCAATAATTAATAGACAAATATTTTATTATCATGCTTTAAAATAACTTTTAATTATGCTAACTAGATACATTTAAATATCTCATGACGCATATCTCTACCAGCATTGTCAAAACATTTTTAATAAATGGGTTTTTTTAACAGATACTATTAAAATTTGTACGATGTTTCATGCTAAATATAGTTATTCGGTATAATATATTATTCTCGTATTTATGATCATACAATTTCGGCGAAATCGTAGTTAAAATTCAATTGAAAACAATAAATTTCCTAAACTCTATATTCATATTTTCGTACATTTTCTTGTGTGATTTAATGCAGAAATAATTAATTTTATAAATTTATTACATGACGCAGTCCCACAAAGTCAAATAAATTTTACTGTTATACTGTTATACGATTTTTCATGTATAAACTAAAAATAAAACTTTGAAAACGTAATTTAAAAGTTACTAGAAAGTTTTTTATATCAGAAAATATAGCAAGTTTTATAATATCGCTTTGAATTTTGCAATAATTATTTTTCGTAAAAACGAGCATCCAACAAAATGATCCAACAAATTCAATATAATAGGCAGTAATGCAACATTTTCCTTTTCTTTTTCTTTAACATGAGTCATCTGTATAAAATACAAGTTAATGTATGTGAGGATTCCTACAAGCCTTTCACTTCGATGTAAAACGTCGATTTATACAAATACCTTATGCTGTTTCGCAACATGTAGCGCGATATGTATGAAGATTAGATCAGTTTACAAACTTAATAGATAGATCTTCTAATTCCCTGTGTCTTTTATTCTCCCATTTTCCTCCATATAATTTTTACTATCTTATAACCTGTTTTAATGAGATGTGCTAGTTTATGATGAATCTCAATTTCATGTGTAAAAATGTATTATGAGAAGAATAAAAAAGAGAAAAATACAAGTAAAACAGTTTTAGAACCTTGCAAACATGTAAAATGATGTAATATTATTAATAATTTACTCACTATTGTTTAAACTATAGAATTTGAAAAAGAATATCGTGTAAATTTTAATCTTGCTTTCAAAGAATTCGTTTATAGCAGATTTTATGTAGAAAGAAAACATGAATATATAAACTATATGGTCTTTTTATTAGTATTAATAAAGTGCAATGTTTAGTTTCCGAGAAATAAAATATCGCTTTAAAAAACCTATATCGGTATTAGCTTTCCTCTATTATATGTATGTATCTGTTATAGGAAGGGGTTGGTGGAATACCATTTTGTTTTTTTTTAATAACTCAGTAAATATTAATGCGCCACAATTCTTATCAACATCAGTTTGTTAGCCATAGATTTCTATATATCCAATATTATTCTATCACCACTCTATAGAAATTCCTCAAGTATATAGAACGAACGTAACTTATTGTACAATTTACTAAAGAGGAAAAAGGGATACGTTTTTGAGATAGTAGAGAGGTCGTGGAATTCTAATAACTAAAGTTATAAAAGCCATTTTTAATTATAAAAAATCAAATTAATTATCTTTCATAGATCTTATGCATTAATAAGTGCCACAAAACAAAGTTCTATGAATTAAAAAAAATATTTTATTAAAAAAAAGTTGTTTTTTGAATAATTTCTTTGGTTTGAAAAATAACTTTTTAAAATAATTTCTTTCGACGAGTAAGCATCATGTAACGCCCATTATAAGATTGTAAAGTCGCAATAGCGGTTTTACGTTCAAATGGCTCACGACCATCTAACAATCTCTCTTACTACATGATATAACTTTATATGTCGAATTCACACACATTACGGCACACATTAAATTCACAATAAAGTTAAAAAATAATGTTCAACGTACTTGTCAAAATTACGTAGAGAATATACATCTGTAAAAATCGTAGTTATCTGCAAAAATTTAATTTCTATAAAAACACAGTGAACACTAACGACCAGTAACCATTTTACAATGTCTAAATAGATTGTAACAAAATAATTTTAACGCTTGTTCTTAGAATTTATGAATGAATATGAGATGATGGTATTTTACCACTCCTCTTATCTGACGATCGCCGTTTTTTCTTTATAACTAATGATTTTTTAAATAATCTATTATCGCGATATGCGTGACAATAGATTATTAAATTTTTTTTTTTTAGGCGATTCCAATGTGCGTTTATTTCGCCGAAATCTACATACACTGTGATGGTACGAGAAGATCTTTCGACTGGGTGACACCGGGTGCCGCCGCCACTTTAGCCCTTACAAGGCTGATCACACCTCGTATCCATCGAGGAGAGTTACTCGAGATAGTCACTTCCATGGTGGACGATTGGACTATGCAGAAGGATAAAAAAGTTCGTTTGGTCATGAAGAAATACGCGACAATGTCGACGCGCGTGACAGTGCTTACTTTCATTTTGGTGGGCATCATATTGGGTGTTTATATCGCTATGGCGATATCAGCAGTCACTACGAAAAAGGAACATCCTGATAACGAGATCAATGCAAGCGTGAGCCGTCAAGATGGAAGTCAGTCCTGCGTGTTTCGAAGCGAGTCGTCGCATCAGGCGTTTATGGTCGTTCAGGCAATGCAGATGTTCACCACTGGTATAATAACCTTTGGTACCACTAGTTTCTTCTTCGGACTGGCTATGCACCTCTGCGCCCAATTTGACGCGTTGAGTATCAAATTATCTGAATTCCGAGTCAGCAACGCTCATCGCGTAATATCCGAAGCGGTCCAAAGGCATTGTCAGCTTATTCGGCTAGCCGAGTGTATGGAGGAGTCATTTAATGCGAGCGTTTTGATGTACTTGTTCGTTACCAGTTTTCTCATGTGTATAGATGGTAATGTGCCTTTAAATAAAAAATAGTTAAATTTAAAAACTTTTGCTAAAATTAAATTTCTAATCATGACATTAATTTTCAATTGTAATTTTCTAAGATAATATATACAGAAATAAATTTCTAAACAGAATAAATTGATACAGATTAATAAATTGAAAAATTTATTTTCCTCATTTATTTTATGAATAAATTTAATAAAGATTAATATAAGAAGTGAATCTATGTACGATAAAAATTTTAACGTTCTAGGCTCCAAGCGGCCTTAAATTAAATTTATAAATTTTTGAAAACGGAAAATTAATTATATTTTATTAAAAAAATACACAAGTGTTCTTGAACCTCGAAGTTTCAGTAAAAAAATTCTTAACACTATAATATGTCGTAACATTTTAACATGGCTGGGATCTATTTAACTATTTGTAATCCTTATAATATCGAAATTCGTAATATCAGTTTTCAATAAAGACATACATATTTTTAATATTGTGATAACATTTTTTAGGATACATGTTAATCGCGTCGTTATCTGTTGGCGATCTACCTATGATTGTACATAGCGCTAGTGTCTTGCTTCTTATGCTGATCCAGTTGTCTTTCTACACGTTCGCCGGTGACTATTTGGAGACGAGAAGTATCGCATTGTCTTACGCTACTTACAATTGCGATTGGTACGAACTGCCGGCTGGTAGAGCCAAGGACTTTCAGATTATTATAATGCGAGCCAGTATTCCTCATCAACTGACGGCCGGAAAATTTGTTGTCATGAACATGATCACATTTAAAGATATCTTAAAATCCACGGCTTCGTATCTTTCGGTTCTGCGTGTTATGTTAGATGGTTAAAAAATATATATATTATATAGTTGTTGAAATTGTGCATTACATCTCTCGCTTCCTCTTGCGATAATTAAGCTTTCATAAAGTTTGTAGGTCAATTTGAGATAACTAATAGAATGAAGTTTATTATTGTATTTTAATTTTAGAGATATATAGCGAACATCACTGTTTCTTAGAGATATCATAGAATATTTTGATGTAAAAGTTTCCAGTTCTTCTTCAACAATACACGATATTTTATATCCCTTGTCTTTTCTCTTCCCTTCAAGTAACTTCAACAGCACAGAACGATAGACTAACGTTTTATGGCAAACGAATTCATATACTGCATGTATATATTTCGATTTCAGTTACAAGATTACAGCGTAAGAATTGAAGTGCACTAGTAACTTTCTCTTCATGTTTCTTGCCACGATGAAAGAGACGCGCGTGATTGCACTATGTTGCATATCGCAAATGCATATTCGCGTAAAGGCTTTCTCGGTACAGACTGTAATCGGCAAAAAAAAAGTTCAAAAGTTCGTGATACAGCCCTCGACCACAAAATGACGCATCGTACAGAAACATGTGATTTTATTGTGTCGATTCCGTTTCTACACGGTGTAACGCCGTTCCGCACGTGAATAAAAGATCAAAGAAGAGGACGCCTCGCCCTCGACGACGTGGGTAGTAACATGACTTTGCTTACCGTGCACCTTCATAGTAAGTTTGGAGCTTGGGTAACGCACAGTGAAAAGAAATCGATACGTTATTGAGAGAAACGGATATCAATAATTTTGTTCGGCTTGTGCGTGATAATTGTGAGCAACTGAAGCCAAATCAATTTGAATCTTCATTAAATCAGTCTGATTCCACATTATATAAAGTATATCTAATTTTTTTATTGTTAAAGTGTACTTTAATGCATTTGCAAATCTATCAATAGTGTATTTATACCTATGCGATGCATTCCCCTAAAATGTTGCCATGTTTCAATATTAACTCAAATAGAGCTTAATTATTGAACGTATTGATTGACAATATAATGATATTCAATTTGGGACAGACAAATATTGCAATTCAACAATTTCTGAGATATTTTAAAATCAATTTAAATGCCATTAATGAGTCATTAGTAGATTTATTAAGATGTTTATACTCGAATATCTGTGACATAGTGGATATGGTAACTGCCTCTTAACTTAAAGACTAAAAATAAATTGTTTTACATTAATAATTATTTATATAATAAAACATTATGATGAAACGAAAAAAGAATTAATTGACAGTGGAGTTCGTGTCTATAAATTAAAATTCAATTACAACATATGTCACAGTTATTCGGATAGAAATATCCTAATAACTCTACTAATGACCTATTAATGACTTAATGGTCACTAAATTGATTTTGAAATAATATAGAAACAGTTCTCCGTAGACTGCGCAAATAATATAGTTATAGCTTTAAAAGCTCACTCTGTAATCTTGCCCAGTTTCATCGAATTCAATGGAATTCGTTTCCCTCTTGTAAAATCTACAATATAGAACATAAGAACATGTGTAATCTTAATTGAATTTTTAATTAATTTTTTAAAAAGAAGATAAATATAGATATCGACTTAACAATGAAGGAAGCAAGAAACTGGAACGATGAATCTCGTTACGCTTTAAATGTTTACGAAAAAGTTCTTAATATAATTGGTGTTTGGCCTTTGAATGCGGGAGAATTTACATCTATTTCACGATGCTCCTTAGCTATTTTGATTCAGGTAAATATTACAAAAATAATTATTAAAATATATAAAAAATATAATACACTTAAAAAATTGAAATTAAAATTAAAGATATATACACATTATTTCTTTGTCTTCTCTATTGCAATTTCTTTATCACATCTTCGTCTCTGGAAACATGGTTTTTTTTTTAATAACAACATTATTAGACATTTAATGCTTATGAATAATTAGTGATTAAAAATGAAGAAATCGCGAATTAACGATCTTCTCGGCAATTAGATCAGTACTATCGTCAGCCTGTCTCTGGAAGCATACTGGCAATGTCTCGGTACCGAAGATATGATGGAAGCTTTTCTAATGGACCTCTCGTCTATTGTCAGTCTCTCCAAGCTTCTCGTCATTCGTCTTTCCTGGAGGCATACTTACGTCCTGGTGACTTCCGTTATCGACGATTGGTCAATGTCCCGGGACACACGACAACGGGAAGTCATGATGAGGTACACCTACGCCGGCAGGGTCGTATCCTTGACGATGTTATATTTGGGTTACGCATCGGGCTTCTCGTTTATTTTCATGGCCGTGCCATTCGATAGCTTGATACCTTGGCTAAACGTCTCCAAAGTGAATGATAACGATACAATGGTGACAACGTATTTCTTAGCAACTTACTGCGTTTTCGGATCATTACCAACGATCGCTTACAGCTGCGTCCTGCTGCTACAAGTGGCGCAGATCTTCGTCAATGCTACTTCGCATTGTGGAAACGATGGTTTCTTCTTTGGTCTCGCGATGCACCTATGCGGGCAGTTCGAAGTACTGCAAATGGACTTCGCCGGCATCGAAGCGGATGAGCGAACCTGTAAGAAAAAGATAAGAATGTTAATTGGCAAACATTGCGATTTGATAAGACTGGCTGACAGTTTTGAATACGCTTTCAACATGGCTATCTTCGCGCAAGTATCAATGAGCGTACTGCTGCTTTGTGTAGAAGGTATTTCATTCCTGTGTTTCTTAAATTATATAGAGAAAAGGAGAGGGTTGTGGAATACCATTTTGTTTTTTGACAATAACTCAGTAAATATTATCGCAATTCTAACCAATGCTAGTTTATTAGCCATAGAATTCTACCAATCACCATATAGATAGAAATTCATCGGGTATATAGAACAAATGTAATTTACAATTTACTGAAGAGGGAAAAATGGATGCGTTTGTGGAAAGCAGGAGAATCGTGGAATATTAACAACTAATATCATGAAAGGCACTTTTATTTATAAAAAAAACATAAATTAATGATCTTTCATAGATTTACATACAAATACTACAAAACAAGGTTTTACGAACATTTCATTAAATATATTTGATTAAAAATATATTTTTTTAATATTTTGGCTTAAAAATTGTTTTAAATAAAACTTTTTAAAATAATTTCTATGCTTCTAAATATTACACAACATCTACAATGAGATTGTAAAGTTGCAAGAGAGATGCATATGGCGGACAATCATATTCCACAACCACAGCCCATAACATGATTTCAACTTGCTCATATTATTAGCATACTTTTATGCTCACATTAACAAAATACTATGCTGTTGAATAACTTTGCATAACTCGAAATGTGTATAAAATGAAAAGTTAAACAACAAAAAAGCACTCGAGTGTACATACATTCGTGTGGTAATATGCTCAAGTTTTAAAACAATAAGGAAGTATGTGTAATTAAATGTTAAAATGCATGTATCTTGAAAAAATTTTGAAATGCTCAAAAGTAAAAATGTCTTGTAACAATTGTCAGCTATAATGTATTACGCCACTACAGGTTACTAAATAAATGATTTTATAAGTAATTACTAACAATTCGTCGAGGTATTATGGACCGTGTAGGTATTATAAGTTCCCGTATTATCTTCACGAAGATAATACGGATACTTATAATATCTACACGATTTATAATACCATCTTTTACTTTATTAACTTGATACGTCAAAAGCTATTTTATCAAAAAATTCTAGAACTTAGCAAATAAAATATTAAGTGGAAAATCGAAAAAAAAGAGATCAAAAAAGACATTACAAAATAAAATATCAAAGAATAAGGCAAATAAAATCTTTCAATTTCATATTTCCTCAGTAAAATAAATATTTTTAAACACATTAAAAATGTCATGAAATTCAATGTATTTTTAAGTTACACATTAAATTTAACGTATCTAAATTATAAAACTGAAAAGCATGTGCACGAAATTTAATACACTTTTGACAACATTAAATTTGCATTAAATGTTTTTAATGTACCTGCTTCCGTCATATAAAATTTTGCTGCCGATTTTTAACAGTGTACAATAAAATAAAAAGACGAATGTGTCCATCGGACTTGCTGAACCTGTTAAAAAGCATTAAAACTATATCATTATAAATTAAGGATTTTTTATCTTAAAACTAAAAAAAGAATTTATTATTATTAAAAAAAAGGAAATTTAAAAGTTCGGAAAAATTTATAAAATACAATACATTATATTTGTTACCCTAACGGATATTGTACATTATTCAAATATTGACCATAAATATACCATATTATTTTTCTGTAATAATTTAAATTTTATTTTTAGGTATGCAATTGATAATATCGTTGAAATTAAACGATAATATCGCAGCAATAAAACATATTGTCTTGATTTTGACGATGTTGGTGCAACTATATCTCTATTGCTATGCTGGTGATCAACTAGAATACGTAACCGGAAGAATCGGCTACAGTATTTACGACAGTCCGTGGTACAATTTTGATGTGAAAGTAATGAAAAATTTGCCTATGGTGATACATCGAGGAAAGATGCCTCATCAAACAACTGCCGGGAGATTTCTACGGATGAATTTATTTTCTTTCAAAGAGATCTTGAAAGCTACTGGCTCCTATCTCTCCGTTCTCAGAGTGATGATAGACGTGTAAAACTGACATTGCTGGCATATGATTATAAATGACTGATGTGCTTTAAAGCAACGTTACCTTTCTTCGTTTTCTTCAGTCTTGCATACGTGAATAATTCTATACGTGGTTGCGTGTGATATGGATTAACACATTTTGCCAAACGTTAGATAAGAATATATCATGATCAAAGCTCAAATGTTTGTACATCCATACCACATTATAATAAATCGCGCAAAACGCACAATCTTACAATTCGATAATCATAAACATAATATACAATCCAAGAAATATTTATTGTTGATTTGTTTCTTATTAATTTTCAAAATAGTTTTCTCCTTTTCCGGAGAAATCCAAAGTCCCGAAAGCGTACTTATAAATTATTGACAATTACAGCAAAAAATAATTTCATTATTTAATACAGTACCGGCCAAAATTATATCACCTTTCGATTTTTTTTTAGCATAACTTGTTTTAAAGGCCACAAATCTCTATTAAATCATAATATGTTTTGATGATAATATAACTTACGTAAATAATAACTTTTTATCAAATAATGAAAACAGCAACTTGTAAAAAATTAATTTTATTTGAAATTTCCAAAATATATTAAATTTCAATCATAAATTTTGAGTCATTATAACAAGTCTAAATAATGTGGAATATTAAATCTAATTGTTAAAACTAGGTTATGATGATAAAAACATTGATTGCGACACGGAAAACAAAGAAAGCACAAAAGTGCGACTATGAAAAAATTAATAAAAAATTCGAAGATCATAGTATATATTGTCAAATCTTATTACATTTTATGTACAAGGTGTACCTTCCATCAAATGTTTACTATAAAATTTTGAATGCATTCAACACACTTCAATAAAAGTTATGCTCAAAAAATTGAAAGGTGATATAATGGCCGGTACTGTATAACGATCATATTATATGAAAATGATAAAATAATATTAATATCACAATTCTTACACAGTATCCCATTACAATTGTTCTGCGTAAAACTTTCCACTCCTTTTTTTTCTTCGAATCTATTTAAAATCAACGTACGAATCTTTCCCCCCAGTAAAAGCAACAGTTTCCTGAGATCGCTTACTGAGAGCTATTTGTATATTTTTTATTTACGACGAAATGGAATATTTAGACGGATATAAGTCTAGTATTTCAGTTATTAGTAGACGTCGTAGAGGACAATGTTGTGTCACATATTATTTGTAACCATATTATTTGTACAAATATGAATATGAACGGTACCTATTCTCCAAGAAACACGAAAGCTGAAGATATAAATAATAAATTAGAAAAAAATCCAGTTGGCCGGTTGCACACGGAGGGGTTGCTTTAAGTATTGCAGGTACTTGTACCTGTAACAAATCGAATATCGAACGATGCGGAGGAACATAGACAAAGAGCCACAACCGCTTCCGGAAAAAAATCATTTGAAGAGACAGTTAAGAGATTCAGTATAACAATCGGTAGACAGAAGAACTTACGCAGTCGTTTTAAAATATTCAAGAATGAGATCAAATGTGAAATGGAATACGGATACTACAAATATTTTGAAATTTCATAAAAATTTTCTCGGCATAATTGGACTCTGGGTATTGAATGAGAAAAATATTTTTTCGAGGATTCGATGGTTCTTATCGACAATGGTGGAAGTAAGTTATGCTTCTTCAATTTTGTATTCTTACATATTCGCGTATACATATATACTTGAACTTGTTCCTTCTATTTCATTAAAAATAATAGAAATGTGTTAAATTTTATTTTATTTAGATGTATTGTATTTTATCTGGTTGTATAAAGATATTTTCTTACATTTATTAAATTATTATATCTTATATATAATATACTAAGTCATACACGTGTCTCAAAGAAAATAAAAAGATATCTATATTGAGACGCAATATCTTGATTTCCTTTTCATGAACCAGATGAGTACTTCGATCACCATGTCGATAGAAATGATTCGACATTGTAATGGTCACGAGGATGCCATGGATGCCTTCCTATTAGGCTCATCGTCATTAATTAGCATGATAAAACTGCTCTTGCATCGCGTATATTGGAGACAAAAATCGATTTTGGTGGAATCGGTCATTCACGATTGGACTTACGTGAAAAATTCTCACTCTCGCGATATCATGCTAAAGTACGCGCGTATAGGTAGACTGGGCTCCTCGATATTCTTCTATTTCGGTTGTGCCTCAGTCGTATCCTTCGTCTCCAGTGTTGTGCTCGCCAATGTCGACTTGCCATGGACCTCTGGAAAGCAGACTTTTAATGAAACATACGAAAGAAAATTGATGTTGGCGGCCTATTGCGTCTTTGGAAAGTACACATCTTTTTTCGCTTACTGTGCTATTGAAGCTTTACAGTTCGTACAGATCGTCGTTAACGGCATTTCGCAGTGCGGGAACGATGGGTTCTTCTTCGATCTTACGATGCACATGTGTGGACAATTTGCAATTCTCCGAATGAACTTCACTAAATTGGGTTGTGAAGATTTTTCCTTCCGCAGCAAACTCAGCATCCTGTTGAAGAGACATTATCAGCTCATATGTTTATCGCATTATTTAGAGAGAGCATTCACCATGATCATCTTGGCACAAGTTTTAATGAGCATGATTGTCTTATGCGTCGAAGGTTAGATATTTTAAACAAACAACCAAATTTATCTTTAAAAAAATTCCGTAATTTACATTTATTACTTATTACAGATATCCATATACATGCATATATATTGATAGTTTCGAAAGTTTCCGATCTGACCAATAAAACACGAATAAAACGGTATAAAATAAAATCTATTTTTTAACGTAATCTGTATTACACCGTTTCTCTAAACATTTAGGCATGAGAAAATTGATCGCGCGATGGGTGCAGTGTTTGCTGACGATTAAAAATAGGTTTGGTTAAATATTTTAAAAATATCTTGAGTGTTCTTGTTTTCGAATTTGAAAAAATAATTCAGCGGGTAGATTATTTTTCAACATAATCTTTTATTAACTCGATTCTAATGTTTTTCTATATCTTTTATAACTTCAGTAAAACAATATTTATCCAAATTAGAAAAATAGTTTACAGCATTTTGCTTTTCAGAATTTGATGATTTATTTTGCCTCGAAAATTCATGTTTTATTGGTCAGGTCGAAAACTATTCAAGCCACCCACGTATATGAGGTAGATTAATTAACCAATGTAAATAGCCTGAATTTTTGCAAAAAAATTCCGCAATAGGTATAAGGAAGACTGGGGCAATTCGGATGATTTTTTTTCTTTTGCGTCTCCTGAGTCCTGTATTCATTAAAAAAAAAAAGTTGGACGGTTTGAAAGGTTGAACCTTCCCTTTCACAATACCGTTATAGATAAAACACACAGAAATGTACTTGCTTTGAACTATATATAAAAATGCTTGGACCAGTACCAAGTATTTCGAATAGCCCCGAGCCCAGGGTAAATCGAAACCAGTTCGGGAATATTCTGAAATTTATGTTTTAAGATGAATAAATGTAAAAAAGCTGTTGTTAAGACTTTATTTTATTCAGAAAAGAATATATAGTATTATTAAGAAAAGTTGCATACAATAAAAAAATAAATAAATACACAATAGGGAATTTTATTGCTTCAGCGTTTTCGGAATAAGTCAGGGACTATTCGTATTTCGTGTAATTACACCTGTTGAATAATAAGTTGTGTATTTTGATACATAACGCGAATATAAAAGAAAAAATTGTCTGAACGACGAGTCGACGTTCGGTGTTTCGATTAGGTTTTGAACCCTGGTGTCAATTCTGAGCATTATTGCGTATGGTCTACAAAAATAGACATCACACAACAAAAAGTAAACATGGAATGTTTCAAATACATTCAATTGGATACATTCAAAGTTTTCAAAAAGAATCTTATGTATCTTACTTAAATTTTGAAGAAATGCTGACTGTCAGAAATTACTTCGACTATCGCAAAACACATTTTTTACTGCCACGATTTCAATATGATGCCGTCGCCAACGAAACTTTATTAGCAGCGTCGTTACATTAGGACGCATTTATAGTATTTAAAGTAAATTTGGTAAAACTACATATTAAGGGAGCAGCCTCTGACGACTTTGACCTTGACATATGTTATCAAGGAAAGAGTCCTGAGTGACTTACAAAAGGTTTTAAATAATGCTCACTCCTTATTAAAAAAATATTTACGAATAAAGTTTTGCGATTTTCTACGCGAAGCGTAAAACCCCACCCTCCCCCCTGCCACGCGAGCGAAACGAGGTTTACAGATGTTCTGTTCCATATGGAATTGCGACTTTCCACGCAAAGCGAGGTCCACCCCACTGTGGAAAGTCGCAAACCCATGTGGAACAGTACATCTGTAGACCTCGTTTTGCTAGCGAGGCAGGGGGGAGGGTAGGGTGGACCTCGCTTCGCGTGGAAAGTCAATCACTAACGAAATCAAACCAACGTATATCCTTCCTATTTACAGACTTTCCACGCTTGTAGTAAATGGTCACACAAAGCAAGGTCCACCCCACCCCCTCCCCTGCCTCGCGAGTGAAACGAGGTCTATAATTGTTCTGTTCCACATGGGTTTGCGACTTTCCACGCGAAGCGAGGTCCATCCCATCCCCCTGCCTCGCGAGCGAAACGAGATCTACAGATATACTGTTCCACATGGGTTTGCGACTTTCCACGGTGGGGTGGACCTCGCTTTGCGTGGAAAGTCGCAAAACTTCCTTCGTAAACATTTTTTTAATAAGGAGTGAGCATTACTTAAAACCTTTTGTAAGTCACTCAGGATTCTTTCCTTGATAACATATGTCATGGTCAAGGTCATCAGAGGCTGCTCCCCGAGAGGGTAACCACTCTTGAATTTTGGTGTACAACCTATTAGAAGTCCGTTGAATTCCTTGAAGTCTATTGAATTCTTAGAAGTCCGTTGAATTCCTTGAAGTTCGATGAAGTCCGGTATAATTTGATGAATTTCATGTGTTATACCATGAATTTTTGGCTTTTATAACGAATTTTTGGTTGAAATCAGTTGATCAGTTACTAAAGAGAGATTTTTGATAACCTTTTTTTTAGAAAGATCTTTTAGCAATCGTAATGAATTCCAATGAATTCCGACGAAAGTCCATTGAAGTCCGCAGTTCAGTGTACACCTATTTTCTGAGTGATTACCCCCTCGCTGCTCCCCTAATATGTAGTTTTATCGTAAATTTTTAACATGTACCCATACAAAGATATTTCCATTTTTTCGAATAACCCCGCCTTCCGAATTGCCCCAGTCTCCCCTATATATTACAAAATTATAAATGTTATGTCAAGATTAATAAAAAAATTTACAACTATTTAAAAACACTAATTATACTTAACATTGTGTTATTTGTAGGTTTTCTTTTACTTCTTTCGCTTGAAATGAACGACGCTTTAACCGCTGCGAAACATAGCGTCTTTATTCTTTCATTGTTGATGCAACTTTTCCTTTATTGCTTTGCTGGACAAACTTTGGAATTCCAATCGAAAGGATTGGCTTGTGCAATTTATGAATCACCATGGTACACTTTTGATGTAAGCATAATGAAGACTTTACCACTGATCATTCTTCGAGCCGCTCATCCTCAGCAGTTAACTGCAGGGAAATTCGTAGCAATAAATTTCATGACTTTTAAGGAAATTTTGAAAGCTTCCGCTTCGTATTTATCAGTATTAAGGGTAATGATTAAAACGTGAGTAGAAATTTTTAGAGAAAAAGTAGATGGTCTATTTCTTTTATAAATAAATTACTTTAACTATAGATAGTGTTCCTTAAATAAATGTAACTATAATTGACAAATATTTATCTGTAAATGATAACGAATAAAGACGTGTAATTTGATAGAACCATAAAATTATATTAATATTATGTTCATTGAGAGATACATAAATACAAAAATATTAAGAAAATATATAAAACAATAAAAAAACACTCAATGTCAAAATGTTTACAAATTTGTGAATTGTACATCCAAATTGTTTCTTTTAACATGTTAAATTTATGCACTAATAACTGCTACGGCACACATTGGCAATGTTTCTTTTTATTTATCCTTGAAGTCTCATTATTACTATTTATTTTATAATATAAAATATTGAAGTATAAGTTATAATAATGTAAAAATAAAATAAAAATAAAAATAAAGTTTTAATATCGCAATTACATAATGTTATGTTTAATTTTTATTAAATTTTATCTTTTGTAATGGAACAAATATAAAATTGTTAAACATAAAGTAAGATAAAATTATTTTTTGGAATGATAAAATTAATAATTTCACTAAATGTATTGCTGTACCTATGATAGGAATAACTGTGAAAGTAAAAGAAAGACTGTAAAGACATGTTCACCAATCTCTTTTCGCACTTACTTCGCTGGCAAAAGAAGCGTTCTGCGCAAGTTAATAAAACATGAGTTCCGTGGAATAATACGATAATATGGCTCATTGAAAACTTACGATAATGTCTAAAAAGAATTGAACAATCGCAAATTGATCGGTAATTTGGCAAAATTTAGTTTGTAACAACTGAACAAAATAGTTTCGAATGAACAGTCATTCGAGTTCTTCCACTCGCCAGAATGAAGGATAAACGTTGGAATGATGACATCGCTTACGTTTTCTCTACTCATAGACTCTTTCTAGGAATATACGGTTTGTGGCCATTACAAAAGAAGACAGTTTTCACGAAGATACAATGGAGTTTTGGCATGATTGCACATGTACGTTAAGAAGAGGGAAGCTAGATAATATATGTGTACAATCAAAAACCGCAAAATAGAAAGCCTTGCAATTTGCAATGTAATTTTGTGAACAATTGTTTTTTTAAATACTCAGTGATTTTAAAGAATAAGATTTGAAGAATGTTTTCAAGAAATATAATTTCTATTTTTAGCATTTTATGTTTCCAAATTTATATTTACAATAAAACGCAAAAAAACATTGTATGCATCATTATATGCATAATTATTTATGTACATTTATGAGCATTTGCGCAAATATAAATTAATTCAATAATTCAAAAAAGCGGGGCTAATAAGAATCACGACGTGGTTGTTGGTGCGTGCTAGTAATTCTACTGTGTTTGTTTAACAAATTTCCATCGTATTGGTTCGAACGTTTCAACCTGAATTTGGGCCATCTTCAGCGAATAATATTATAATAAGAATGCAGTCATCGGAATATCCTCCGCATCACATGGCGTTGTCAAATAGATATTAGTCCGTCACAATCGGATGGTCAACCGAGTGAATGTATATTGAGATTCTAAATGACGACAAACAACAAAAATACCGTTAACTACAAAGATAACTATTGATTACAATCTTTATTCACTATGTAAAGCGAGGAGAAGCAATAATACATAGAGGAGAGTGAGCTAAATCGGACCGTGCTCCAAATAGGACCTTCTTAATTTAAATAAATACGGTTAAGAGATTTGCGTGCCACTTATAATGTAAAGTCCTTATAAGATACCAAACATACATGACAGCAGTTTCTCTGTCATATGTAACATTTATAGATTAGACGCAATATTTTCAGCCATTGTGCGAAAATTTGTTAAAAAAAGGAAATCCTTGTGAATCATTATTTAAAAGGTGTTAAAATTTTGAAAGATAATTAATTTAAGATAATTAAAGAATGTCGAATTTAAAAATATCAAGTGTTTTGTGATCATTTTTGCGGTTTATTGTAAAAATTATTCCAAAGTTCGAAAGAACTCGTATCCAAATCGGACTTTTACATTGGAATTGTAACCTGATCGTAGCACTCGTGATCGGCCGACAAATTTGATCCTAGAAATGTTAAATTAATAAAATATTATGAGTTATCAGACTCAGAATAATTGAATTTTATTGATTTCAAGTCTGATTATATAATAACGATATCATAACATGACCGGGAAACGTCTAATTATATAAATTGTTACTAATTTTTTTTAATTGTTATTTTTGACTGTCAAATTGCTCGTTTTTACTCAATACTAAAAAAATACATTAAAATCTTTTAAAATTCTATCTAAAAGTCGATAAAAACAGGAGTGTCCGATTTGGACCAGGGGGTGGTTCGATTTGGAACCACTGGTTCCAAATCGAACTGGAAAAAGCATTTTTTCATTTCCATTATAGTTCAACACAGGTGAGAGATATGTCAATACGATAGTACAGAAGTTTGTTAAATAAACACAGGGTAGATTTACTGGCACAATCGTGTTGTGACTCTCATTAATCCCTCTTTTTTGAATTGTTATTAAATTTTGTGAATTCTTCCAATACCTTGAATTGTAATTCAGTTAACAATAATAACTTTGGTTATGATGGATTTCTTCTGGAGCAACCAGGATGCCAACTCAAGTATGGAATATGTAATATTCGTTGCGAGTGCTATGGTCACAGCCATGAGAAGTTTGTGTTTTGCCGTCTGTCAGAAGAAATTGGGTACAAACATTAACGCTGCGATCGATGATTGGGTGTCTGCTAAAGAGGATAAAGAAATTAAGAAGATTATGAAGAAATATGCAGTTAAAGCTAAAATATTCACCTGTACATTATTATATGCAGTAATTGTAATTGTTGCTTTTTACACAGCAGTCGTCATATTCATGAATAGACAGCAATTATTCTTCACGGATGATTCAGTAAATGGTAAAAATTGTAGTCATTACTTTGTGTTATTATTTTTGTTAGCATAACTTTGTAATTTAACTGTGTATTAAAATAATGCAATTTATTTTGACATTTTCTATTCTCATGACGTGCAGTTAACACAAATTGGGTATTATTGGTTCCATCTGGTCCGTTGAGCACCTCGATCACTAGTTCACAGTTTGTGATAGTCTTGATTATCCAAGTTATTCAAGCATACACATTAGGTTTCATAATGTGTATGTCAGATAGTTTCTTCTTCAATATCACAATGCATCTCTCCGGTCAACTCGAGGTGCTTAAAAACAAATTCAAAACTTTTGCAAACAAACCGGACACCGAGATAAATTATCGAAAGAAATTCGTCAGCTTAATTAACAGACACAACGAACTAACGGAATTATATCAAAATTTAGAAGACAGCTTCCATATTCTTATATTATTACAATTGGTGGAAACGACAGTCATACTTGCAATTACAGGTAAAAGTATAGGGGAGAGTGGGATAAATCGGACCTAGTTGCAGTTTTTGCTCTCTATAAGACACAAATAAATTCCGACCATAAAACTGAAAGTGTCTTTGGAAAGATAATTTAATTCCCTTCATTTTTGCTTTAGATCATTTTGATGTATCTCTCATCTGTGTTGAACTATAAAGGAAAATGTAAAAACGTTTTCTCCGGTCCGATTTGAAACCCCTGGTTCCATCTGGTCGACTTATGTCCAACCCCTGGTTCCAAATCGGACCATCCCTTGGTACAAATCGGACATTCTTATTTTTATGGATTTTTTGATAGAATTTTTTAATGTATTTTTATTAGAATTGAGTAAAAATGAGTAATTTGGCGGTTAAGCATGAAAATTTTATTCAGAAAGGAAATTACTGACAGTTTATATTATTAGAATTGAAATTAAAAAAACTCAATTAATCTGAGTCTGATGATTCATGATATTTTACTGATTTAATGTTCTTTGGACCAAATCTGGTCGGCTTAATGATTTTCCATTTTTTATATCGAGAACAGCTGAAGTACTTCTATGTCTATTTTGTCTGTTTTTCGTTTATAAATGCGGCCCATTTTTCACTAAAAAGCCAAAAAAAAAAAACAAACATAAATCGTGAAAAGGTTTCCTCCTATGGCATACACGAGTATACTGTTATGTAGGTCCGATTTGGACATGGATTCTTTTAAACTTTGGAACAAATTTTACAATAAACTACAAAAGTGATCACAAAACGCTTAATATTTTTGAATTCTACATTCTTCAATTATCTTAAATCAATTATCTTTCAAATTTTTAACACCTTTTAAATAATAATTTACAAGGATTTTCTTTTTATAAAAAATTTTCGCACGATGACCGAAAATACATATTCGCGTCTATTCTGTGAATGTTATGACAGAGAACTGCTGTTACATGTTCGGTGTCTTATAAGGACTTTACATTATAAATGGCACGCAAATCTGCTTAACCGTATTCATTTAAATTAAAAAGGTCCGATTTGGAACACGGTCCGATTTACCCCACTCTCCTCTACTTGCTTGGTACCGGAGTTACCTTATAGTGTATAATATAAGAATACATAATATATTTATATAAAATTTGCACACGATATATCAATATGAAAATTGAAGAGACATATATACATACATACATATACAGGGTGTTCAAAAAGTTCCGGGACGGCGAAATATCTCGAAAACTAAGCATTTTAGGAAAAAGTGTTTCAGATAAAAGTTGTAGGGTTTCAAAAGATCTATTTAGCGATTTTATTAGTTTGACCTTGGATGGTGTCGCCAAGATCAGATCAAAGTCACATCAACTTTTTAAAATAGAATATCCTATTTTTGATTCCAGAATATAATAGCTGGTGTCAAGAGCTTTCCAAAACACTATGATAAAGTTTATTTTCGTTAAGTATTTTCCGAGTTATGAGGATTGAATATTAGAGTATTCCCGGCATTAACATTATCCAGTGTGTACCACATGGAGATTGCCAGAACAGATTTACACCTCTTTGTGTACAGGGTGTATAAAAGTATCGGAACGTTTCAGGCCATTTCAAGGTCAACTTGAAAATCTTAAAAATGGAAACCCCCATTTTTTATCTCGGAAATGAAAAGAATGGGTCTGGATATGTATTTCATTGGGTCAAAGTGGTCCCTGAGGGTCATTTAAGGGTAACTTGAATCCATCGATTTTCGAAATTATCGTTAATGAAGAAGTTCACTCCATACAGTACATTCGAACACGACGAATTATGACATTAATATGAACGTAACGTCTGTTCAAAATTGAGTCAAGCTCATTCCTAGGAGTCATTCAGGAGTTGAATAAATTTTTCCATGTAAAATCATGCCAAAAGACTAATTAGAACAATTAAATTACTTTCGAGGTATTTTTTATTATGCTCCATGCATTAAATTTTTCATCACGACTGTTTCGTAGTGCGTACTGTGTGTAGAATTAAGGCGATGCTGAACTGACGGTGGAACTCACTCGACGTCGGTACTGCAGATCATTACAGATTTTTCTTCGACGTGAAGTATAGCAACTATGAGCTGCGCGCGGGATAAAGAGTAAGGGGAACAGGCTAGCGCTCTTTGTCAAACGCACTCATCTGTCCTTGTTTTTCGACTTTAGCGCCATCTATTGCAAGATCTCTCCACTACAATGAACGCAATTTTTGCTCTTTCCACTAAATCCGCGTGCAAATTACATAAACAATTTTTAAATAGTCCTTTCTCTCATACTAGAACTTCTAGGATCATTCTGCAAGCGCCGTATTGTTCTTTCATTTAATTCATTCGCCACTACTTATTTCATACATACAAAGTCTAAAACTTTTACATGTTGTCACTAGTCGGCTGCAGAAGCCGATAATTAAACTATAATTTTTTAATCAACTTTTGTTTTTCGTATTAAATTATAGTTTGCGGCGAATGTTTTTGTCACTACTTTAATTGTGGAGAAGGATTTTGAGATCTATAAAGCCAATTAAGAGAACGGACTATTTAAAATTAATCGCGTATAGAGACCGGTCCAGCATCGCCTTAATGCTCTCTGAATCCGGAAATTTCCGATTGGTATTGTTCAGAGATTTCTTTTCGATTGTATCCCTATACACAAAGAGGTGTAAATCTGTTCTGGCAACCTCTATGTATTACACATTGGATAATGTTAATGTCGGCGATACTTTAACATTCAATCCTTATAACTCAGAAAATACTTAACGAAAATAAACTTTATCATAGTGTTTTGGAAAGCTCGTAACACCAACTATTATATCCTGGAATCAAAAATAGGGTATTCTATTTAAAAAAGTTGATGTGACTTTGATTTGACCTTGGCGACGCCATCCAAGGTCAAATTGATAAGATTACTAAATAGATCCTTTGAAACCCTACAACTTTTATCTGAAACACTTTTTCCTAAAATGCTTAATTTTCGAGATATTTCGCCGTCCCGGAACTTTTTGGACGTCCTGTATATGGTATACAATATATTTATTTTATATATGTATGTGTAGAATATGTTTTAAATTTATTTATAATATTTACACCGTTTGCACATTAAATTTGTTTGTGCGTTTTTTTCATACAATTTCTTTTTAGGATTGCGATTAAATATATATCTGAATGAGAAAAATTATATTGAAGCAGCGAAGAGTGTTGCTGTCTTGTTTTACTTATTAATGCAATCGTTTGTATATACCTATGGTGGTGAATTCCTGCAAAAGGAAAGTGAAGGTATATTTTATGCATTATACGCAAGTTCCTGGTTCACTCTTCCCTTAGTGTTGATGAAGGACCTGCATTTCACAATGATGCGATCAAGTATTTCATTTCGTTTTACTGGTGGAAAATTTTTTTATGTTAATCGCGAAACAATGATATATGTCCTTAAGACAGCGGCCTCGTATATTTCAGTTTTACGAATAGCATTGCGAAATCAATAGCATTTATGTATGCGTGCATGCGTCATTTATATGAAAAGTATTGTTATATAATATATGCAAATATGTGTAAAAAGTATTTTCAGATATATACTTCGATTATTGCTATAATAAAAAATGATGTTAATTATTCCATTAAAATAAATCGTTTATTTTTCGTACGGGATGTCTAATTATTGACATAACAAGCGTTGACTCATGAATAAATATAGCGGACTAAACTAAACAAAAAGTTCTATATTTAGTTTTATTTGGAAAGTTTTACAATAGTTAATGAGAAATTAATTTATGAAAATTTGCGAATCGATACGTGTCCATGCTATTCAGCAGGGATTGCCCACGGACCGAAACCGAAACCGATAACCGGTTCATAACCGTTATTTTAGTCATACCGAAACCGAAACTGAATATTGTGCAGGCTAATGAACCGGAACCGTAACCGTACAGAAAATATTTTTCCGATTTTTTCGGTCTGATTTTCGGTCAGATTTTTTAAAATGCTGTTAAAGATCATACTGAAGATCAGATAAAAAAAGGAGAAAAAACGCGTGATGTGTAGATTTCTCTCTCTACGAGATAAGAATAAGAGAAAGAGATACACGGCATCTATATTCCATCTCTTTTTTTCTGATCGTCAGATTTCGCGCTTCACGCTCGGTCTATGTTTATGCAGTATTTCTATGCCATGGTCCCGCGCCATAGACATAGAGTAGCTATACTCTGTGAATATAGACTGCGCAATTATGTCGTAAAATTAAATTTTTAAAATTAAAATTATATAATGTTTCAATTTTTCCGGCTCTTTTAGAGCACCCAAAAAGTTTGAAAATCTTAATTAAACTTTTAAAACCATAGATATTTAGTTCTAGGTTCTAGAT
>QKQZ01007686.1:0-13340 GCA_003595255.1 Solenopsis fugax | reverse complement strand
TCGGTCTGCTGACTCGCTAAAGCTTAGACTTGGCGCGAGTCGCGACCGCGCCTCTTGATTCAATACTTTTATTTAAATTTTAACTCAAAAGAAAAAACCAGTGAGATTTTTTAATTGACCTTTTGAAATAACAAAAAAATATTTCGATATCACTCGTTCCTAAAAGTTTAATTATTTGAAGTATTGAAAATCGACATTTTTGAAAAATCAGCAAATCATGATTTTACACTAATTAATATAATTTCATTATTTTATTATATTCATTATTTTATAACGATATAAAATAATAGATAAAGAGTTGTAATGAATAGATATTATTATTATTGTATATATAATTAAAGGACACGGACCTCGAGGAAAGTCTCGAAAATTTCATAGTATTTGCACGCGTTAGTATGCAAAAGGCCAAAGAATATTATTATACAATGCACGAATAATGCGCATACATTAAATTAAAATAATTTTTTTATAATTCTACAATTTTATGTACTTATACTATTTAGAACCTAGTAAACGTATATTTAATAAAAAATGAAAGGGTATCCAGAACGCCGAAAACACAAGTTACCCACATAAAAGTACCAGGTATCCTTTTTAAACTTTCGTGCATTCTCACATTAGAATAGAATAACAAAAAAACATGTTCCTACGGACTTATCGTATCTAAGGATAGTTAATTTTTATTCAATTAACAATTTTATTATTTTACATGTTCTACCATATGAAACTAATAAAGTGCTACTTTTAACATAATTCCGAGATAGTACAGAACATCCTATGGACATTTATTTTAGGTTTATTTTACGTCTGCACGTCCATGGACATGGACGTTTATTGTATATCCGATTTTGGATGTCCATAGGATATTCGGATTTGGATGTCAATCGGGAAGCGCATTATTAGTGCTCAAGCGTAATGTTTCATACGTCTTTTGTCTCGCGTGGTCCTCACATCTCGTGGTTCTACTGTCGCGCCTCATTGAGAAACCGGCAACAGCTTTGTAGTTTTATGCTCTACTTTTATTCTACGTTTCTTATGTAAATAAGTTTTCCATGTACATTTATTACAATAAAATGGTAAGTAAATTTTATTAAAATTGTATACAAGGTAATTCAGAATAATCTTATGTCCTTGAAGACATATTCCTGAAGTTATTCTGAAACAACTTTTCCTTTGGCAAAAATTTGTCCGAAACTTAGTTTTTAAATTATAAAAAGAAATAATCATTCAATCATCGAACGCGTATAGCAGGCAGGCAGGGCCGACGCAACTCACCGTCCGTTACGCGTGATTACGTGAAACGATCGCAGTGATCAGCTGACAGCTCGAATACTGCTCGAATACTCCCTCTCCTTAAAAAAATGATATTTTTTTATATGTAAAAAAATATCATTTCTAAGCCGAAACTAGCATATTTAAAATGAGTGATTAAAAGATAAGCAGAAAAAGGCATTTACGTAAAGAGTTTTTATATCGTTTATATGACGTTAAGCGTTCGCTACAGAATTATGAGCGTTTGTCGTTAAGCGTTTGCTACGGAATTGTGAATGTTTGTTCAGTAATTTTTAATCTGGGCTTCAATTCTTGAATTTATACGAAAAATTTTCAAATATAAAAAATAATACATTTAACAAAAACATTTTTTTTTAATTTTTTAACAGATCTTATTTTTATTTTTATCTGTATTCGTTGTTTCGCATATATTCTATTTCACAAATTACAATTACGCATTAGTTTACAAATTTTTGAAAACGTATCGGCGGGATTTGAACGTAAGATTTCGGAATGGTAAACTAATACACTAACACTAAGCTAATTGTACACTTGTGGTGTCGTTAATAAAAATTTAGATTTGAAGTAAAGTCGAACAGTAAGAATTGAACAAAAAAAAACTTACGCATTGAGTACCGCGCGAATACTTTTACTAGCTCCTTTTGATTATTTAGCCTTAAAAATTTGATCCTTAGATATTTCTTATTTCTTATAAGTTACACATTCAGCCATTATGTCATATTTTTCAAAATTTTAAACTTAAAACTAATGCTTTAGGTTTCCTTTATATTTTAATTTTAGTTTATAACTTAAATATTTTATGTTTTATAATAATGGGATAAATCTTACACTGAAAAAAATGTATTAACATATGACATTCATTGACTTGAATTTCATTGATACAATAAATGTAGGAAATGTTTTAATAACAAAATTTATTGTATTAACAAAATTTATTGTAATAACAAAATTTATTGCATTAACTAACTTTGTTTTTAAAATACCTTTAAGACACTGAAAAAAAAATTCTACTTTTTAATGGTAGCGTCTTGATTCTGTAGGATTTGCCTCTTATATACGGCCTTGAAAAGATACTCTAAAACGTAGAGGAATATCGAATAAGCATGAGATTTAAGATTACAATCTTTTAAATGCTAGAAGAATTTCCTCTTAAAAAAAATTCTTTTTCAATTTTTTAACACATCTTATTTTTATAAAGCTCATTATATCTGTATTCACTGTTTCGCAAACAAGATTCTTAATTCATTAATTACAGTTACGCATTATTTTACAACTTTGAAAAACGCATCGGCGCCGGCGGGATTCGAACCTAAGATCCTCGTAACAATAACCTAACACGCTAACACTGAAGCTAAACGTACATTTGTGATATCGTTAATAAAAAGTTATATTTGAAGTAAAGCTGATTTGAACAGGAAGAAACTTGTTGAGTACCGCGCGAACACTCTAACTAGCCCTTTGATTATTTAGCCTTAGATATTTTTTAAAATAAACTATGTAAACTATATAAATAATTAAAACCTGTTCCTGCCCATGGTCAAACTAGTAAAGATAGTAAAAAAATAATATTTGGAAATAGTACCGGAGCATGAGAAAACATTACTCACGTAAAAATCATATTGCAAAAATCAATTTTGCAACTAATTGTTATAAAGAAATTATTAAAAATTGACTGTAGAAGAAAACTGATTGCGTCAATCGATTCTATGGAAAAAATTACTAAAGAAACATATATGACGTTTTCTTAATTGTTATAGTTGTTACAATGGTTATAAACAAATTAGTTGCAATATTGATTTTTGCAACGTGCTTTTTATGTCAATAATATTTTTTACGTTCCGGTCTTATTTCCAATTGTTATTTTTTAGCTATCCTTGCTGGTTTGGTCGTGGTGACGTGCACATCGCGGACCAATCTTCTTGTAACAAATGAGCGTGCCGCGAATATCTTGCATATCCTCTTATTTCAAGAGGCTATTCCAGTTACTATAATAGAATTTCCTATAGAGGAATTTACTTTTGATCATAATTCATATGTCCACTTTTTCATAGATAATTACGTTTTATAGAGGAATATGCTTCACATAAGACTTTCTTGCTTAGAGGAAATGTTAAGAGGAATTCCCCACTTATAAGTAGAACATTTTTTTTGGGGTGTATATGCAATAAATTCGATTATTGAGTTAATAAATAAACTTGAACTAATAAAATAAATGATTGGATCTTTTTATAATTTAAAAACTAAGCTTCGGAGACGTTTTTGCCAAACGAAAAGTTGTTTCAGAATAACCTCATAAAATATGTTTCTTAAAGGACATAAGGTTATTCTGAATCACTCTGTATATACTGTCACAAAGTTCGCGCGAGCGCGCGAACTACTCAATAAACAAAAGACGGTTTGCGCGAAACGCGTGCGAGGACGACGATCGTAATTGATGAGAGAATTTCACCGAATCGCGAGAAGTTTGGCGCCAAATGCGTTCACAAGGTCAACCAAGGTACGCGAACACCAACGCAATTCCACGATAGCGGGTGAAAAATACGCCACTCTCAACCAACGCGAAAACAAAAGATCGCTCGCACGCGGCCGGCCGGTTCCCCTAAGCGATAGAGGAGCAGGGCAGAGAAGACAAGGGCGGCATAGATTACTCTTGCGAGGAAGAAAATAGGCGGGCGAGAAATTCCACAAAAGGTCGATTTAATAAGTAATAAGAGAGAAATATATTATGGCAAAAAGATTAACATAGGAAATTAACGAGTAATGCGAAACAAAAGAAAGCAGTCGAAAGAACGTAATCAGTTTAAACCTAACTATGACACGCAGGAAAAATTACAGCAGTTAATAGACGCGAGAAAATTCTGAAAACGTGACAAACGCAATCGAATCAGTGAAATGCTGTCTCTCGACGCGATACCTTACGTTACACTGACATGCGCTCAGATGAAGCGATCACGACAAGCAAAACGACAGCAAGTAATAGACGCGAGAAAATTACAAGAAAGCAATAAGCGAATTAACGAAGAGAAGACTACATTGGAACACGATAGATTACGCTACAATAATATGCGCGCCGACCATGCGATCACGGCACGATTCGCGCACTTGCGCGAGAGCTTTGCGGCTTCCCGGTGAAACCGATTGTCCAGGATCTATGCGGTGGAACTCGCGACGCAATTCACGACAGTCGACAGCACAACTTCTCGCGCTTGAGGTCGATTTCCTCTGTATCTCCAAAATTGTGCGTTTAATCGCCCATCAGCGGACGCAACACCGACATTAACACAAAAGGGACTCACGACTGCAGAACGCGAGTATGCCCGTTTGGTCCGCTCGTAGCTTTACAACGATTCGCCTAAGGCCACCTCACCGACACTGTGATGCTTCCTTTTGTTGGCCGACACCGTTGTTTGTCCGTAGTTCCTCGGTGACGTCGTCCAGGCCAGGCACTCAGATCTTTCGCCGACAGCCGTTCGAGGTAGTTCGCTCGCTCGCTCGTTCTATTTCGCACACCGGGTCACACGCAAAAGCCTCGAGGATCGCGTTCGATAAGCGATCGATTGGCGCGCTCCAACCCACGGGGTGCGCATTTTCGCATGTGGCTGGGCGGTCAATTAGATCCTGCCGCGATCCTCGTGTCAAGGCCGTATCATCTCGGGTTTCCGCGGATATCTCACGGTCCTCGGCATCGGCCGACATCTTCGTTGCTCCCCTCGTAGGATTCGCGAGGTACACGACGCTTGTTTCCTCGGCTCTCTTCCTCTTGTCTTCCCAATACGCCAACATACATCCAGTGATCTTTGTCTTGGCCGTCCACCTGCCGAATTTTGGTCATTTAGTCCTTAATGCAGTCGAGTCCTCTTTGTGGCGTCCCCGCCGAGGATGAATTCCTCTCGCTCTCCGTCAGTGATCGCGGATGTGTTGGCCCCGAACGACTTACCCCGTGCGTCTTCGTCGCCGCTGGCATCCCTCGATGTGTCCCTTCTTCCGAGGCTCCCCGTTATGAGACTCATCAAGAGGTGCCCGACATGAAAATAATTCGCGATTAAAACGCAGTTTACAAAGGGCCTAGCAGTATAAGCATGTGAAATCTGCCCCCGCACCAATCGAGCTCAAATTGGTATCATTAGTTGGCACCCATAAGATGTAAAACTTCTCCAAAAATTAGACTTAAAATTGCATTTTTTGAGGAGTTATGAAGGGGGAAAGTAAAAATAAAAAAGTAATTTTTCTCGAAAACGGCTCGACCGATTTTAATGAAAAAAATATATGTTGTAAATATCGTTTAGGTAAGTTCAACAAAATTTTTTATAATTTTTGTGATGAACAGAAAACGGATAAAAAAATTTTTGAATCCTTTATGAATTTTTTTTATGATATCTCTTAGTGACCACTTTTATATTTTTATGAAAACATTTCTAGACTCTCTACTTTAACATATAATTTTTCCAAATCGATCGAAGTGGTGGAACATAGTTAAAAATAACAATTATTTGCATAACATCGTGCTACGCCACGCCGCAGCCGGCTTACCTCGAATTTATTTATTTCTATACATTATTAACAGCTTTTTAAAACACAATTCATATTTTTTGTCTCATTTAGAGAATGTATAATTTTTTTTTGCCAATAGTTTTTTCAAAATTGTGTTACAGTTTTTGCATTTTTTATTCATCTCATTTAAAGTAGACATCTCTGTAACATGATTATGGCTTACAAAACTGAAAATCTTTTACTTTTCTTTTACTAAGTTATGTAAACTCAACTTTAGTATGAGAGACCTTGTGAATAGAAACAAAGGTCATTTGAAACAACAACGAATATTCCGAAGCCTGTAATAGTTGACGATCGGGCAAACACGCATGTTTATACACACAGAGATACGTACGCACAGAGTACGTTTACGCTCAGATATTCATATACTCACCTCTGTTCTATTCATGTAGGTCTCTCCTAATAAAGTCGAGTTTATATAACTTTGTAAAAGAAAAGTGAAAGATTTTCAGTTTTGTAAGCTGTAACCAATACAGGTACGTATCATATTTCTAATTTGAGTGTAATAATACTCAAAATCTTAACATTAAATTTAATCTTGGATTTAGTACAGAGAGATGTCTACTTCAAATGAAACGAATAAAAAATGCAAAAACTGTGACATATTTTTGAAGAAAACTAATTGGCAGAAAAAAAATTATAAATTCTCTCGATGAGGCAAAAAAATATGAATTATATTTGAAAAAGCCTATAGCTGTTCATAATGCATTGTGTTCTCATATAGCAGCAATAATATATTATTTATCACACGGTCGCTATTTGTCTCGAGCACTAAGGCCAGCAGAAATATTGTCTAAAATATTTTGCTAAGAAAATATTATCTCTGTTACAAATTATAACAGCGATGAGAATTAAAACAGAATACTTATATGAAGTTTTATAAACATGATATTTCCTTATATAAATGTTATATTTTCCATCTTGTACAACAATATTGAACATTAAATATAAAAAATGGGACTCGTGAAATTGTAAATATAATGATAAATAAAAGCGGCAAATACGAGTCGGGCGCGGTAAACAGTGCGCACAGGAACAAATAAATGTTACACTGAGAAAAAAATTACTAAATTTTAGTAAATATTGCTTAGTATATTCTAAGAAAAATATTTACTAATTGTAAATAAATATTTATTTAGTAAAAAGACAATTAATTAAATTTTACTATCGGTTTTCTTTTATTAAGTAAATATTTTCTTGCAAGTACACAAGCAAATTATTTACTAAAATTTAGTAAATTTTTTTTCTCAGTGTACAATCACGCATTTGCGCTGAAGATGGCTCAAAATTAGAGCCGAAACGTTCGATTTTTTGTTATTAAATTCATTTATGAAATCTATGTGATTGTCACAATTATTTGTTGATTTCCTGAGCGCACCGTTTACCGCGTCCGACTCGTATTTGCCGCTTTTATTTATCATTATATTTTTAATATTGAACATTTTTATAAAATTAAATGATTATTTTGATTATTTAATTTTATTACAAGAATTATGTTCTCTCTACGTTCCACATGTATTTAACTATGTTCCACCACTTCAATCGTTTTGAAAAAATTATATGTTAAAGTAAAGAGTCTAGAAATGTTTTCGTGAAAATATAAAAGTGGTCACTAAAAGATATCATTAAAAAAAATTCATAAAAATTCAAAAATTGTTTTATCGATTTTCCGTTTAACAAAAAAATTATAAAAAATTTTGTTAAACTTACCTAAACGATATTTACAACATATATTTTTTTCATTAAAATCGGTCGAGTCGTTTTCGAGAAAAATTACTTTTTTGTTTTTACTTTCCCTCTTCATAACTCCAAAAAAAATGCAATTTTAAGACTAATTTTTGGGGAAGTTTTACATCTCGTGGGTGCCAATTAATGACACCAATTTGAGCTCGATTGGTGTGAGGGCAGATTTCACATGTTTATACTGCTAAGGCCCTTTAGCGCAGTCCCGCCGGAAAATTCCCGCTATCGGAGAGTGCCCGGCCTGGCTGTAAGCGCGTACTCGCGCTCTATGGAGGCGGAGGGATGTAGTGGCGAGGCAGGAAACCTGCTACGTCACAATACATATGATGCAACATTTCTATAATAAAATAAAAATCAAATACTTTTATTATTAAAAAAATTAAAAACTACAAATATCGTGCAAATATGATTGATAAAATAAAATATTATAAGAAATATAAAAATTATTTACTTTCAATGTTAGCATTTTTATGCCAAGCTTGTATCAGTCATATATTGTGAATTTCACATCGACTTATCTATTAAAATAACAGCCATTAAAAAGCGCCACTGCGGCACTATATTTCCCAACAAAGTTCTTCTAGGCAGCGTGTAGCACATACTGTACCAGAGTACGTAATGCGGAAAATTTTGCTCGGTCGCGAGTAACCTTACGATGGCTAGTAAGGGTTAATTATTCGAGTAATTAAAAACTTTTGTCGATTACTTAATTAATCAAGTAATTAAAATTTTTCTTCTCGATTACTTGATTATTAAAGTAATTAAAAAAATTTTTTTGATTACTTGATTAAGCGAATAATTAAAAAAATTTTTTTCAATTACCTAATTAATGGAATAATTAAAAAATTTTGTCTTGCTTACTCGAATATTCGAGTAATTGAAAATTATTTCATTTCGATTACTGATTATTTAAATAATTATTAATCAAAGCTGAAAATATTACTGAAAGTATTGATTAATGCTAATTCCTGGTAATGGCATTGGATGGATGACAGCCGAGCTATTCTTACAATGGTTTAGGAAATCGTGACTTTCAACAATGCATCTAAAAATCGTCCCGATTTGTTACTTCTGGATGGACATTGCTCTCACTCAAAGAGCACAGAACTGATTGACGAAGCAAGAGCAAATTACGTAATTATACTGTGCTTTCCACCCCACACTACACATCGCTTTCAGCTATTTGATATGGTTTTTATGAAACTTCTAATCAACTTCTCATCACTTAATGAGATCAAGTTGTTTCTTCATAGCTTCGCTCAAATGCTGGATGCGTTACTACATATCAAGTGGCAAAGTTGTTTGGCAATGCTTTCGTTCAGGCAGCGATTCTGACAACTACTGTTAAAGGTTTAAAAAAATGTGAGATTTGGCAATATGATGCACTTTTTGTAGAACTTTTGTTTTGTTTTGTAGAACTGATTTTATAGCATCTCTTACAACATACGAGGACAAATCAATAAGTACCCGTGTTAGTAATGAAGATACAAGTTTTTAACAAAAAATTTTTTTTTCTCAACGTAATCCCCTTTTAGGAGGATACACTTTTCCCAACGCCCCTGCCATTTTTTTAACCCCTCCGAAAAATACGATTTGTCGAGAGTACGATGGATATAGCAGTAATTCGTACCGCAATTTGACCAATTTGGATGTGGCGACTGCAAGGGAGTGGCCGGTGCATTGTCGTGGTTTTTTTTCGCCAAATTCAACATCAAATCGTCCCAATAAATTAGCATAGTACTGTCGTATGATAGTTTTCCTTCTCCAAATGAAGATTACGTCTTGCGCATTCCAAAAAACAATGGCCTTTCCAGTCAATGGGACCGTCTTGACCTTCTTCGGAGCACGTTTGTCGGGTGAAGTCCATTGTTTTGACTGTTCCTTGGTCTCCGGTGTGTAGTAATAAATCCGTGGTTTCATCAATGGTTACGGCTCGACTCAAAAACTCCTGCGGATTGCACTTAAACAGCTCAAAACACTGCTTCGAATTTGATAGCCGCATCCGCTTATTGTCCACCTTGAACAGTCGCGGCACCAATCGGGCCGACAGCTTATTTATTCCCAAGTTATCATGCTAAATATTGAATGCCGTTCCGTATGACACGCCTACGGCCTCTACTACGGTTTCTTTTCATGCACGTTCAGCGATCAGCGAGAATCATGTCGTAGATCTTTTCAACGATTTCCTCAGTAATCACGTCTGCCGGACGACCTGGGTGCTCCTTATAAAAAAAAGATGAACAACCATATTTGAATTCGTTGAACCAATATCTAATGGTTGTCATAGCTGATGAAGGGTTTCCGTAGACGACATCCAACTTCGTTTTTATTTCTTCGCACATTTTTCCATCCAAAAATAAAAAGCGAATCACGGATCGATATTGCTCTTTTTCCATTGTATCAAAAACCAAACATGTTCACTACGAATTGCTGTCAAATCAAAACTATCGCATGAATCACTCTGAAATTTTGTATGGTGTCGTTTGAAAGATGGTAGTACACGATAGTAATGCCAACTTGCATCAGTAACGCCGCCTGTCTTTAAACACGGATACTTATCGATTTGTCCTCCTATGTTCCTTTAAATGTCAGAATCAATCCAATCAACTGAAGAACATAAATCGTTTAGATACTACTCAACCGGGTTGTTTATTTTGGCCTGGCCATCAACGGAATAATAAGACCTCAAAATCGGAAAAAAATTAGTTAGCTCTAAAAAAAACTGACGCCTTTGCCAGTTACACAACAAAAAACGTGTTTCGAAGAAACATGGAAAAACTGGAGTAATAATATCCTCATCGTATAAAAACAAACTACAAGAAAATATGACAGTGAGGAAAGAAACTAAGGAAAAGAAAAGAAAAGATGAGAGGAAAAAACGTACAAACTAAAATCACGAAATAGCCAAAAAAATGTATGAGAGAAAGTTAATCTAAAAATATATAGATACCCCCCATTTCATCCTCAGGGTTACCCTGTCTTATCCTATAATACCCGTCGGAAGAGATGGGGAGAAATGCCTTTTTGTTAATTTTCTTTAATAAAGTTTATGGTAAATATGCCGAATAGGGGACCCAGATGACCTTGACCTTGATACATGTTGTCAAGGTCATGGTCCTGAGTAATCTCCAACAAGTTTTAGCCGTCGCTCGCCGTTAAAAAATTATAATCATAAAAAGTTTGTGAAAATTATAATGGATTTTCGACCTTCCACGCAGAACAACGCCCATCTTACAAGGTGTTGGTACTGTTCCACATGGGTTTGCGACTTTCCATGCGAAGCGAGATCCACCCCACCCCCCTGCCTCGCGTGCGAAACGAGGTCTACAGATGTACTGTTCCACTCACACATACACATACACACACACACACGGGGGGGAGTAAGGGGTAGGCCTACGGCCCACCCCCTCCCGCACCCACCCGGCGGTAGATAGGTTGTATAGCGAGATTGCACCCCTCCCCCCGCGCGCGCGCGTATGTGTGTGTGTGTGTGTGTGTGTGTGTGTGTGTGTGTGTGAGTATGGAGAGCAGCTTTTCCGAAGTTATACCGTCGCAAAACTTCATTTGTAAATATTTTTTTAATAAGGAGTGAGCATTACTTAAAACCTTTTGTAAGTCACTCAGGACCCTTTCCTTGATAACATATATCAAGGTCAAGGTCGTCAGAGGCTGCTCCCATAATATGTACTTTTATCTGAATATCTTATATGTATATTGAATGTCACCGAAATACAAATACATTCACTGTAGGAAATATTCCTTGCTTTCTCAGTAATAACAGATTTAGTGTTACAAGATCTGGAGGACAGAGCTTTGGAAGCTTTAAAAATGACATTAAAAACAACGTTTCCTTTTTACGTAAGATATGTTGACGATATCGCAATGGCTGTCCCGAAAAACACTACGGGAGATCGTAAATGTCTTCAACATTCCATCCGAGACTGCAATTCACGATTGAGATTGGGGAGGAAAATTAAATTTTCTAGACGTAACAATCTTAAAAAATAATGAAACGATAGAGCTTGATTGATATTACAAACCCACTTTTTCCGGAAGGTACCTCAATTACTTATCCGTACATCCCCTGTCGCAAAAGAGGGGAACAATTATGGGAATGGTTGACAGAGCTTTCTTTTTATCACATCCGAAATACCACCAAAAGAACATCAAGTTCATTATTGAGACGCTATTAAATAACGATTACCCGTTAGAGGTCATTTTCAATACGATAAATGAGCGTCTGAGATCTCTAATACATAAGAAAACTCTTCATCAAACTACTTCAGATTCTTTTGAGGAGAATACTAAAAAACAATGGTTTTCTATACCTTACATTGCAGGTATTTCGGAGAAATTCAAAGCTGTGGTCAGAGACTTGGATGTGAATTTAGCGTTTTTTAGTCTGAACAAATTTAATAAATTTATAAAAACGCGTAAAGATCCTCTCCCGAAAAAGACTAAAAAGCATGTAGTATACAGAATTAATTGTAAAGACTGTGATGCATCCTACGTAGGACAGACCGGACGAACGCTAGGAACGCGAATAAGCGAACATCAAAATGATATCCGGAAAAACACCGATAAGCATTCAGTTATTACCATGCATAGGATGCAACACAGTCATGACTTCGATTGGGAAAATGTAGATATTTTAGACAACGAACGGTTTCTGTGCAAACGCCGAATTTCCGAAATGTTGCATATCCAGATGCAAAATAATGGTTAAAATTTACAATCTGACACGGAATTTTTACACCACGATTATATTTCCATTTTAGATAATTTATTTTGAGCTTTAATTTGTATTTTTGTAACGACTTTATTTGTATATGTAAGAACTTGACATACTCCGTATCTATTTATTTATGTATTCTTGGTACATCTTATGTTATTAATTTCGAATANTTCTTAGTGAATCTTATGTTATTGATTTCGAGTATCTCGTGCTCTGTGATCGAGCGACGTGTCAGTGACAAATCGTTAATCGTTCAGAGTAGTCGCTTATATATCATATCACAACGAGTTTATTTAATTATTTTATTAGTCCGACTACGTAATGGTTTTTGAAAATTTTTGTTTTGTGTACCTGTCCATGGCATCGATTTGTGAGTCCTCAACGTTTTTTTCGTTTTTTTTCTGAGATAATCTAACATCAAACATTTCTTAAATTTAGAACCTTTTTATCCTATTGGTTGTCACTGGTCTATACAATCAGCACAAAATTACCTTTTTAAAAAAAGGTAAAAAAAGCGCAAAATTTGTATAGAAATTAAAGGGAGTACCACATGAGTTAGAATAGGAAAATTTTTCAATGAGGATATAAAGAAAGTACCACTTAGGTTTTGTAAAAAAAAATAAAGATTTAAGGAGTACATACTCGTACACAAACTTGGCGCTTTTTTTACCTTTTTTTTAAAAAGGTAATTTTATGCTGATATCACGCGTTTTGTAGTGTTAAGAAATATATATATTTTTTTGAATATATTGATTTTAAAGTCCTTAAAAGTTTTTTGTTGCAAAGATATGATTTTTAAAAGAAAAAGTGGATTTTTGAACAATTTTTCATTTTTGCTTAATGAAGTAGACAGGAGGAAACATTTAATAGATAAAATATCTTGCTGTAAAAAATAATTATTGCAATGATATGGAGTCACCTGGTGGAAAACATAAATATATGAAATATCATGCTGTAAAAAATAATGTTTGTAATGGTATGGAGCAGACTGGCCCGAAAACATAGATACATGAAATAT
>QKQZ01007677.1:6316-27506 GCA_003595255.1 Solenopsis fugax | reverse complement strand
TTTAAAGGCAGAAACTTAAAGACAGAAACTAATATTAGTTTAATTTTATACGCACCGTTTTCTAATTATTTCTCATTAACCCTTTAACACGCACCGTTTTCTAGTTATTTCTTATTAACCCTTAAATACGTAAGTGGGTCAGAGAGACCCCATATGAAGCTTCGAACGCTTACTGTGTAAAGACGGAAAAAAATAGGAGGTTCGGACTAGGAGGTAAGAAAAGTTTGAAATTTCCTCTTTCGATTGATATCGGATTGATTTCGGTTGATCAACTTTATTGGTCAACTAGAATTCAAACTGCACGGCAGCAAAGTTTTTTGTCAGAGTCTATGGGACTAACATAATGTGTGAGTAAAACTTTTTTGTGAGTATTTTACATAAAAAAGCTGGACAAAACACGTTCAAACAGGTCCGTTCACGGATGTTACTCGTATATACTCTGTCTAAAGTTAGAATACTATATAGTGCTGTAGAAAAGGGAACTTTTCCGAAATGTATCATGAAACATATCAATTTTCAATTTTAGACACGAATTAATCAAAAATACCTCATATTCGCCTTGTTACATAAGTATATTTTTTAATAGAAATGACAATGACATAATTTTTTTTGAAAGTATGACTCTTGAGCTTTAAAACGCCGTATTCTAAAGTCCTTAAAAGTTTTTTGTTGCAAAGATATGATTTAAAAAAAAAATCGATTTTTAGATACCCAAAAATACCTCATATTCTCCTTGTAATTATACTTTTTAAAAGGAATGACAGTGACAATTTTTTTTAAGTATGACTCTTTAGCTTTAAAACGCCGTATTTGAAAGTCCTCAAAAGTTTTTTGTTGCAAAGATATTATTTTTTTTTTAAGGAAAAGTGGATTTTTGACCAATTTCTCATTTTTGCTTAATGATTTTTCATTTATAACTTCACAATAAATTATTTTTCGGCAATGCCGATTGTGCAGTCATATTTCTGAGATTCTGAACTTTTATTTAAAAAAAAATTGTTGAAAAATATTGATTGTAATCAAAGTTATAGCTTCTCAAAGTTGAAAAAGTCTCTCAGACCCGAAAATGTGTTTCCGTATTTTATAAGATCGGTGTGTTTAAGGGTTAATACAGATGTTTTATAGTTTACTTCTTCCTGTACATTGTTATAAATTTAATTATTTCAAATCATTCTCTCGACCTGCTATTATCTTATGAGCATGATATTTAGACTATGTATTTTTTAATTTTTGCAATACAAGTTTTAAAATATTAATTAAAATGAAAGTGACAAGACGAAAAATTGAGCTGTCTCACGAATAGAAGTATGGCAAACTACGGACTCGAAAATAAGTGTGGCGAGCTAGAGTTAAGAAATCATATCGTAAAACAGGTAATTTTGATACTGATGAGGTACCATAGTACAACACTTTTTGAATTTTTTCAATGAATTTTTCTATCTCTGAGAAAAAAACCGAAAAAATCCGCGGAAAAATTGAAAAAAAAACGGGTTTTTTCCCAAGCCTTTAAAACTATACATTTTTCTTTACTATGTACTATCGCTTTACAAACTTATAAAAGTTTTATCTCATTAAATTTTAACTTTAAAATAAATTTGTATTATAAAGAAAAAATAACCGTACAATAATTAAATTTTGTATTTGTTATTGCAATCGTAAACATAAACTTTATTTGCCTAATATTAAGGATATATCTTAAATATTAATTAGATGTGTAATTTAACAATTACCTTGCGTATCATGTTCACCAACAACTACGAGTAGATCATTTAATTGTCGGTTTTTTACGCAATGGGCTGCTGTCAATACATATTGTTCAGATATTATAGTACAACCGCAATATATGTCTCGTTCTTTGATACTGACAAGTCCAGCCATCATAGGATATTCATTTACTCCAGTTTCCCTACCGCCTACTATCCTAGTCTAAGTAAGCAATAATGTTTTATTTTCTGTACATAATTAACTAATTATAGTGTTCCTAATAAATTATTATACAGTTGATTAAAGTTAGATATTATAAAAAAAACGATAAATAAGCAATAATTAATCTTTCCCATAAATAAGTATGACAAAGACTAATTTAAACTTACTTCTTTTTTCCAACCGCATTGGCACTGGTCTAAAGTTTTCAATTCGCATAAAAATCGACCTCGCGAGCTACAATTCAAGTCCAATCTTATAGTTGGATTCATCCCTTGGAATATAAATTTGTCGTTACCACAAGAAGTGTAAAATTCATTATTTCCATCAAATTGAACTGTAAGTCTATCTTGACAGTAATTATTATACATCTATAAAATAATGTATCAAATTATTCGTTCTTTGTTTCTAATAACTCTTGTCATAATTAATATAAATTTTCGATGACGTTGCTTTCGGAAAATATATGTAGGAAGGTCTTGACAAATGTTCTCTCGATGGTTTGCCATTGCCTTTCCGGCGCGAAAGATGGCGATCAATTAAAAATTTAATATGTTCTGGATAAATTTATATCTGGATTTTTGGTACAGGGAGCAAATTCTCTGCACAATCACCATCCTTTATATATATGCATAAATGTTGAATATTTATACGATACAGCAGTAAGCGAAACTAAACTAATAATACAAGTAAATAACACACATATAGAGAAACGTCTTATGTGGTCAGATCTGGATCTGATTGCTTAATAATATTACTATGTGAATTTTCTATACAATATATATACTGAACTAGAAAACATTTAATAATTAAATTTACATAGAAATATTAATGGGCACTATATAAGATTCAACTTCGATTGTATAAGGCGTTTTTCTTATTACTTACTCGTGTTTATATAACTTACCACTTCATAAGAACAATTGACTGTAGTAACAGAAGGACTTCTCGTTTGCCAAATGCAATTATTTGGACATTCGTACTCATTGGGATATTCAGGATTAAATGCGTAATATGTTTGCCCAGCTTGCATTTCTTGATAGTAATTGCAAGCAGATTCAACTTCATTTAACGCCGAGAGACACAGCAATAAGCCGAATAAAACTACCTTGACTAGAATAATTATACTTTTGTTTTATAATTATATTAATAAAATTCCGTATTGAATAGAATTTTGTATACATTATTTATGTACGAATACCTGAACCTGTAATATCTTTACCTTCTATTTACTATTTATTGTTACTAAACATTATTATACATATATGTAATATTATGTATTATTATCTTTATACTTCTCTAGAATTTATATTCTCCGAAATGTGTATGTTTGTATAATGTAGATTTTAATTTTTTATATTTAAAAAAATTTAGCAGAAGTAATCTACCTTTTTTCATTGAATAATAAGTACTCATTTGTCAAGTGTTGTATCAAGTATGTTGAAATTGATAAAGAATTACGGTTTGGTTAGTAAACTTTGTTTAGCTGGGTCACATCTGTTCTTTAAAATTGTGAGAAGGCGAATTACATAGAAGCATAAAAGATTGTTTTATATATAAAGTATTGTTGTTATTTTCTAAATTATGTATTTAATTCAATCAAACGTTTAACATATGCATTTAAAATGATACTTTATCATATTGTATTATGCAAATTTAATAATTGACAATTTAATTGTTATTAACAATTAATATGCAACCGTTTTTTCTTCGACAGTTTGCAATTATTATATACAATTAAATTATCGAATTATTAAAAACCAAGATTAATTTATCCTTGATTTTTTTTGAATGAGTTATCTATTAGAATGAGTTATGTATTCTGTTTCATGTAATTTATTATACATAATTATTTTGAGTTATTCAGATATTTACTCCTCTGTACCAGTCATAGTAGAAATAGTGAAAATTTAAATACCTGCTTCCATGATACATCAGCCAAAATATTTTAAATCTAACTTCTTGAAAAGATAAATTACTGTTCTGACAAATAATCACTCGCTGTATGACAGATGCGTCTGCTTTTATCCCGATGCAAAGATAAAGTAAACCCAAACTGATAATATCTCAGGTGTCTTATCTTTTACAGTTGCTTGCGAGTAGAGCAAAGGCGGATATCTTTGAAATAGCGTAAAGAAATAATGAGATGAATATGATGAGATGTCGAGATGACGAGATAATGAGAAATCAGAAAGAGCTCTAAATAAAATATGTATATCATATTTTTACAAAAGATATTATTAAATTAATGGACTCCAAAATCGTAGACTTGTACTTTAACAAAAGTTTTATTTCATTATAAAATGTAAAAATTTACTTTTCTTTTATGAAAATATATACAGTAAACAGTGTTTATTTTAACTAACAGAAAATTAAATTAAAAGATTTTATGTTATGTTACGTAGATGAAACTTTTGAATTAAAGATTTTATAAGAAGCGATTTAGATATGTATTTCGTGGATTTTGAAAAGTTCGATATTGAGATAAAAAATTTGTTGACGTAAAAATAATATATGTATAATAACATTCAGGTGCCAATGGGTTAAAAAGTTTCTTCTTTCTTATTCAAGATTGATTGATAATATTTCTTTTGTTCCTCAATATTTATTTTTTTTCTTTTTAATTTGTTTCATAATTCAACAAAACAAATTTTTAAATTCATTTATTTAGAAAGTAAAAATAAAATAAATTATTTATACAACAAATTAAATAAGATAGGCCGAGAACGGTCATAAATTATTTATAAATATCAAAATACATTAAATTATTTCTTAGATATACACTGTTTAATAAAAATTACGAGTTTAAAAGAATAGCATATAAGCACCTGATTGATTCTGTGAAGCTTCATTCGCTGTGATATCTGTCATGCGTGCAATCATTTTAAACTTTTGTAATTCTAACCCTTTGATCCATTGATGCCTAAATGTTATATATTACTTTTACGACATCAAATTTTACATCTTAATGTCAAACTTTTCTAAATTCGCGAAATACATACCTGGATCTTTTTTTATTAATCTTTATTCAAGCCCTCATAGAGATAGACTTTTTTAATAGAATTTCATTGCACATAATTTAATTACTAAATTATATAACGTTGAAAGAAAAAGTAGATATGAAAAAAATTTTCAACATAAAATTAATTAAAGTATACGTACAAGAATTTTCTAATTTACAAATTTGTATAATAGCGATATTCAATAATAACACAGTTTTACAGGATATTCCCTTATATATTTAAAAAATAAATATATTATATATTATAATACAATGGATTCTTGAAATTTTAATTTTATTAACATTATTATTATTGTAGTAAATTAATGGACACGGAAATTATGAAGAATGACATTTTGTCCTACGAATGCAGCATAAAAGCAGAAAGCATATGTACGAAATGTGAAGAGAAATGTTTTAAATAATGTAAAAAATGAAACTGTCGTGTTTAATATGTTATTTGTGTGTTACAAGTAAACTGTTTATATAATTGTTAAAATAATAGAAATAGTAGCCGTAGAAGTTTGGACTGGTTCATGGTCGATTCAATTGCTGTACTAATTTTAACTTTCGCGTACATTCTATGCTCCCGTAGAACTTGCAACAAAACTCCATCGTCAGAACACACTAGTGTATCGTAACAAGTAACTTTTGTAAATGATCAGACTAGTAGCTAGCACCGTATAAAGTGTATATCGTGTCAAGTGTTTTACTGACAAAATGCATAAAGAGACGATTGTTCTTTGCAATGAACGTAGGCCGACTGTCCTATCATTTTGCAACAATGATAACGCTCGTCGATACTCATTTCTACATCACCTCGAAATTGCGTAAATACCATTCCCATTCTTTACTTCTTTCCGCATACGTAATAAGCGTACTATTGATAGATAACAGTAATGCAGATGATAATATTTTATCTTATGCAAACGTTGCAAATAAAATGAACGAAATTTGTAACGAATGTTAAACGTGTTTAAATAATAAAAAAACCCTGGCTAAGGTGATATTTTTCGCAATAAATTCTTTATAGTTTTTTCAGAGAGGATAAAGGATCTAACATCAAGATGCAAGTTAGCACCGCTAATTATTAAATTATTTCTAATTTAATAAATGTGATATTACCTGTTCATGTTCAACTTATAGCTGTGTTATGACCGGAAAAGTAATTCGGCGCGTAGTCGGTTGAATTTGAAAAAAGGTATATAAAAATCACACAAGTAAAATTTATAAAAAGCATTAAGAACCAGCTTGACCATAGAAGGCGTTCTTATTTCAATTTGTATGTATTACATTAACGGTCGAATATCTCCAATAAAAAAAAATATTATCGTACAAGTAACAAGAAGAAGAAAGTAAGATTAAAGAGATTTGAAAAAAAATTGTATTTAAACCAACAACACGAGCAACTTAAAATAGAAATGTTACTACCTCTTTGAAGAATAATTTCTTTATTTGTGTAGATGTGTCAGATAGTATCGTGCAGATCCTGCTCACTTTCTGATACCAATTTGACGTCAGGGGAGTAACTTGTCAGTAGGGTGTCTGCTCGATTTCTGCTACCAGTCTTAGCCAGAATGCCAACAAATTCTGTCAACAGAACATAAACGGAATCTACGATTTCAGATAAGGTCAGTCTGCTAATATTTTCTAATCTGTTGCTAGTCTGCCGATATTAAGAGAGAGAGAGAGAGAGAGAGAGAGAGAGAGAGAGAGAGAGAGAGAGAGAGAGAGAGAGAGAGAGAGAGAGAGAGAGAGAGAGAGAGAGAGAGAGAGAGAGAGAGAGAGAGAGAGAGAGAGAGAGAGAGAGAGAGAGAGAGAGAGAGAGAGAGAGAGAGAGAGAGAGAGAGAGAGAGAGAGAGAGAGAGAGAGAGAGAGAGAGAGAGAGAGAGAGAGAGAGAGAGAGAGAGAGAGAGAGAGAGAGAGAGAGAGAGAGAGAGAGAGAGAGAGAGAGAGAGAGAGAGAGAGAGAGAGAGAGAGAGAGAGAGAGAGAGAGAGAGAGAGAGAGAGAGAGAGAGAGAGAGAGAGAGAGAGAGAGAGAGAGAGAGAGAGAGAGAGAGAGAGAGAGAGAGAGAGAGAGAGAGAGAGAGAGAGAGAGAGAGAGAGAGAGAGAGTAACTGGATTACTTATAGTTTAAACTTCGGTTTAAACTTATTTCTTAATATAAAATACGTATATAGGTATGCTTGACTTTTGACACACAGTTTGTCCCATATCGAATATGATTATAACAATTTGTTAATAAAATAAAATGTGTAAAATAAAATTAAGAATGTTACATAATTATACGTTTTCGCGCCGGATTAGTTTTTTGTTATCTATTTATTGATGCAAATAATAATGTACTAATGTGCAACATAAAAATTGTAAACGAAAGCACACGAATAAAAATTTATGCAAATGTAAAAAGACCATGATACATTACGTAAGGCAATGACTAAAAAATCTATAATATGAAAAAATAAATATTTCTAATATAGATACAATAACAAAAAAAAACATGTGCATTGAACGTTTTCCTGTATATCGCACGCATATATTATTATCGTTTTCACAGTTAAAATAATATACTCAAACTTTTCTCTTTTAAGTCGCAGCGAAAAGCCTCTTAACAATTTCCACGTTAGCTGCTTATTAATTAATGTTGCGCATGTCTGTTAGAACATTGTCCCTTGCGTAACAATTTTCACGTATGTCGTTTGACGTGCAAGACAGCATGAAAAGCAATGTTAAAATATAATGCGCCAATGCACAATATTTGTAACATCTGGTACATGTTTTGGAGTTGCTACAAATTGCACTACGTTGAAAACGAGGTAGTAAACGCAACGATGAAATTTATAGCGCACATTAGACTGCAAAACAAACTACCTGAAATTTTCGATAAGGATAAGAACACAAGGAATAACGGATGACTGAATAACGAATAAATTAAAATAAATTCATTAAAGTTCTCTGTAGCTGATTTGTCATAATCTATTTTATTCTCCGAAACTCATCTAATCACCAGTAATCAGTCATTGTTATATTTAATTACTATTATATTTTTCTTGAAAATTAAAAGACTTTAGCTCTAACTCGATTTATTTCAATTATTAATTCACACACACACACACACACACACACACACAATATTGGTATGTATTTATCGTGTAAAGAATATTAAATTCCAACATACATTGTCCAAGGAAAATTATAATTTGCAAAAATTTTTTATTATATGACACACAAACATTATAAAATCTAATAAATTTTTTTTTCTTCTCGTTCTATTAATTTTAATATCTTTGTCTAAATCGAAATTCAAACATAATTGTAATCACGTTAAACTTAATAATATAATACTAGTACAACGAATTACATTTTGGATTAAATTCGAAATGATCAAGCTGACATGTTCGTCTTCGAATCTGAATTGATTCAAATTATCAAGTAAAGTATAATCAATTTAATTGAAATCTTACCAGATTAAATCTTAATTTAGTTATACTAAAATGCATAATTGTTTTCTGACGTTTTTTTAATTAGCGATATATTGATATATATTCATAAATAAATGCACACACATATAATTTGTAAGTTAAGTTACCGAAATATTTTCACTAACAATAACACACAATTAAATTAAACAGTAACAATAATTAAATAAAAACTTTTATCGTGCATAAGCTAAATATTCAATAATGAAATCGAGCAGATCTCTAACAAACTGTCACATTGGCCGCGACATTACTAACATGTCAAGTTCGTACGTGTCGTAGATATTTTATAAAGCGTTATGCAAAACGTGATAATAGGTAATATATGAGAAAAACAACTCAACGATAAGTATAGTACCTAAACAATAGCATGCAGAAACGTAGTTGTAAGAAGAATATTTTAAATCATTCTCTTCAACTGTGCAGAATAGAGATAATATACGCGTGAAATGTGCATGCATTGTTCCCTGATAATAGCAATAGTCTGTCGCATTTGCAATAACTATATAGTTATAGTGATTTTTAAACACAAATATTCTTCTTTTTTTGCAATCAAATTGTGTCTTCTTGAAGAGTGTCGCGAAGAATATTGATGTATTAGTATGTTTTTTATTGCATCTATTTTTTTAGACACAATAAGCATTCCTCGATAGTTGTGCTTTAGAATACAAAGCATACCAATTAACTTTCTTAGTGTATTTAAACAATTTACGCACGATGCTTCGTGATGTCGACATCTAACGAATAGAAATGTTAGGATAATAAATGTCTCCATGATCGTATATGTATATCGATGCGTCATTGTCGGTAGACGATGTCTTAAAGTTAATAAAGAAAAGAGTTTCGTAACTAAGAAAAAATTTGCATTAATATTTATTTATTAATAAAAAAATAGAAATTTTATAAAATAATTTAATTTAAAATGTTATATCTAATGGTATTCTCTTGTTGGAAATAATAAGAAACCTTATTAATAAAGTATTACATCTTAATTATCTACAAAAATACTAGCACAATAGTTAAAAGTATATTAAGTTTGAATGTATTAAAAGTGTTTTAAGGCAGCGATGCGCAACTTTTTTTAAACTGAAGGCCATTTTCAGAAATAGGCAAAGCGGACAGCATAAACACACACACACGCACACGCACACGCACATGCACATGCACATGCACATGCTCACGCACACATTCATATAAAGATATATGTATGTCGACTATGAATACCGACCAGAAAAAAAATTAATATCAAATCCACAATTTATTCTATCATATATAAGCAAGAATATAAAATCTTTTTGGAAGAATTTATAATTTTTTTCCTTAATGCAAGCTAATTATATCTCTTTAAGATTATAAATTCTTAATTCCAAAAAGATTTTATATTCTTGCTTATATATGAAACAATGAATCGTTAATTTGATATTAATTTTTTTTCTGTGTATGAATATCGGCCATAATTCTTCTTTTTTCATCGCTTTATCAACCGAGAGAACTGTGAGTGTCTCCTTCACCGTGAAAATCACAGCTAAATTTGCTAACTTTGAACAATTTTCCGCCACGAAGCAGTTTCTAACGAGTTTACGAAACGAATGAATAACTTTTCCAATTTAACCATATGCGATTACATTTTCTTATAAACAACAAAATAATACTTCCTATTACTACTTTAAATAGATTATTTGTTGATGAATTATAATGTAACAGAATAGTCTAGCGCACAATATGCAAATTGTTTTGTGCGGGAAAAATTTTAACTATTTAAAATCAATGTGTACAGTTTACATACACATAACTACACACATACACACACACACACACACGCGCGCGCGCGCGCGCGGATATATATTATTCGTTGTTCTTCAGTTTTCAGAAACATATAATTAAATTAAACGCTATTTATTTTTAGTGTTTTAATGTTTTTACTATTTCATTGGTATGTGTGTCTTTACAAACTCTTTATCTATTATATTAATCAGATTTGTGTCAATTTGACTAATAACTATTTCAAAGTCGATTGTATAACGACTTTTAATGTTTTTTATATTGTTATATATATTATGACTCACTATTCTATTACATTCCCCAACATAGAATTGAATTCCTAAAATGCAATATTTAATGCTAACACAAATATTTAAAAGAGGAAAATTTTTAAAATAAAATATGCATTTTATAATCTATTAAAACATGTATTATCAGGCATTCTGTAGCGCATACAATAGGAAACATTGATGTACCAATTAATGTAGCCAATGTATGTACATACACCAATTTGATCGGAAATTCAATCAAATTGTGAAACAGGATTAATCGAGACTAACCTGCTGCATATCAGCCAACTAGTGAAGTATCATACATATGTGTTCACATTGGATCTGATTTGAATTGATTGGTATCCCAAAGTTTCGTAAAGTGACAAGCTCAATATTGGAAATGGTTTGTGGATCGAGAGAATCGAACTTCGTTGTAATAGTTAAACGATACATTTCTAAACTTTCAAACTTATAGCACTTCATGTTGATCGGATTAATTTCCGGAGCAAATTTAATCTAGGTTTGGCAACTAATTATAAGTCTTGCTCTCAAGGATATGTACAGATTGCTCAGATTGCAATTTAATTTTGTGAGTATATGTATTTAACTATTACGTACGTAGATATATGGCTGTTCCATAATCGCGCTGCGAATACATGCAGTTTTTATTCAAGTTTTTAGTTTAAAAAGTGTCTTTAAAAGTCTACGCCGATACGTAATTGATTACACTTTGTGATAACTAATACATACATATAATACTATACATGTATATTCTTTTAATATCAAGATTAGATTCTGTCCGGAATTGTTTTTCAATTGCACGATTGCATAAATGAATTAATCTGTACAATTAAAGATTAGTTCATCAAAATAAGAAACCGATACGGAGCCTAATATTATATTTTTATTTTTTACAAACGTACAAATACAAACGTGTTTCGCAAATTGATTGTTAACAAGAAAAATATTACAATTTACAAGATAGCAGAAAGAGAGTACGAAGCTATATGGCAATTGTACAGTGAGTTATATATCTGTTATATCTGTCAATAGTATTTTCGACTCATTTTCAAATTAATATACTGCTTATAAACTTTATTCGTAGGTAGGATTGTCGATAATATAATTATAACTATATAATTTACTGAAATATACAACAGCAATACACTGAGAGAAATGTTTGGTAAAATCAACCAAAGTTTGGTTGAATAGTGATCAAATGAATTTTATAGTGATAGTTACTAAATATATAATTGTTTTGACCAAACAATTTGTAGCCTTAACCAAATAATTATTTTTATATAACAAATTACAAAAAGTTTTGTTAAATGTAATTAAGTTTTGGTGCAAGTAACTATAAAATTCATTTTATCACTATTCTACCAAACGATTTCTCTCAGTGTAGCCAACATTTCTCAACAATTCTTCTTTTTCTTATCAATCAAATCAATTTGATACAATCTACGTTTGCACCACATTTAATTTTTCATTGCGGCAATAGGTTACGCAGTTAGAATATATATCATAATCACTGCAATTTCTCTAAGCCTAATGATGTAGGCAATACGGGGTATTGGCGATATAAATCAGTACGTATAAGAGATAAATCGACGATCCTTAAATTATTATTCTTTAATTCTGTTAATGGCTTTTACATTCATGTTATTTCAAGAACAAAACACAGCAAATCTTAACTTTTCCGCCGCCAACTATTGCAAACGCCACATCTAATATTCCGCAATTGCGAAGAGATACGCATTGTATTTTCATTTAATGACTGATGATAAGATCGATAGATTTATCCAATACGCAGATTATTTGAAACGCAACTTTTGTAACCAAGTTATCCTCTAGCAAGTGCAACGAAGCCGGTCGATTGATTTATTGACTCGAGACGTTTTATTATTTTTCTCAAAATACTACTAAAGATAAAACGACTAAATATTCGAGACGAACAAAAAATAAGTTAAAGGCTATTAAATCACTATCGTACCGCATATCAGAAATATTCAACTTTTAGCAGGCTATTCTTTAAAATTGCCGAGATATTCACATTATTAGAATCATCCAATATCTCAGGTTCGATCTATATTGTTCATTTCTACTTGTTCATTCTCAATGCCAAAGCTTTCTTGTATCTTAGCCAGACTCTGACCGCGAGTATCCTTTAGAAGTAAGGCGCAAAGAGCTCCAGCTGTCCAACAAAAGCCAGCAAAGAGCCATATGGTTTTTGGTACACCGAGGGCATCCACCATTTCTCCAAAGGTCATTGTTGCTGTCAGAGAGAGCAGCCAATTGAAAGCGACTACACATGCTACAGCCGTATCTCTGATTTGCATGGGAAAGGCATCGCCTAACAGTGCCCACGAAATCGGTCCGACGCCGATGTTAAAAGTGGCAAAAAAGAGGATCGTCCAGGCCGGCGGCATCCAAAAGTAGATGTCGTCGTATTCTGGATCCTGATTCCTCAATTCGTAAAACCATCCTGAAAATACAAATTCGAAGACATTTGCTTTATGCTCACAATTAATTTCAATACGTCTTTTAAATATTTGTTAATTTACGCATGCGCGCGCACGCAGAGTGAAGAAAAATTTTTGTTATCAATGAGTTTATGAATTATTTGCAATGATAAAACAAGAATTATTACAGCAAAGTGAATAATAAGATGAACAATTAAAAATTCCTTTTTCGACATTTGTTCATTTTGCTATTCACGTTTTTATTCGTAGTATTGTACTCCAAGTCTTCAGGAAGCTAGACACGCGTATTACCCGCTGATGGGCACCACCATTGCATCATGATAAATCGTTTACCTAACAGTATCAGGAACAATCCCATAAGTATTGAGGATACGATTAGCAGTACTCGACGTCCGACTACGTCTATCAGACCCATCGCCAGGAAACAAGATAATATTTGCACCCCACCAATAAGGACGGTTTGTTCGCTTCCAGTTAGATTCCCCGATCCCCCAATGTTGAAGAGTGTCAATGCATTAAATATCATAATATTAACTCCGCTTAATTGTTGGATCAGGAACGCAAAGAAACATGTAAAGAAGGCACTCATGACGTTTCGATTTTTCAGAACATTTTTTGTGATCTGCAAAGGGAATAACTTGAGATTTTTACAATTTACAAAAGAAAGCAATATCATTTTTTGAAATTTTTGAATAATTTTTACAACAAAAAGCTTATTCTGTATTCATCTATTTTTTATTTATTTTGATCTCTATGCTAGAGAGAATACTTCATTTTATTATTTGTAAATATATAGTGATCTGCAATATAGAATTTTAATTGTAAAATAGTTTTAAATAGTTTGGTTTATTACATATATTAATCATAATTAATGCAAAATTGAGAAAATCTATTTTTAAGATCCATATAAAAGCACATTTAATTAAATGAATTTTACCTTTCTTGAATGGCTTGCGAGATATTTTAATTCCTCTATTTCAACATTGTCTTTATAAGTTGGGCCACGGTACCATTTCAGAGAATTCTTCGCCTTTACTTCGTTATTCTTCATAAGATAACCCAAAGGACTTTCAGGCAATAGATTTACCAGAGCAACCACGAGGCATGTCACAGCACAAATGAAGTTATACTTACTTATCCTATACATTATTAATGGTTACATGAATTTCTTTGAGATTTAGTTCTGATTCGATTAAATTTCATCCAAGGTATAATTTTTTCTGATTAATATAGAATAAAGTAGATCAAAGCGAATTGGATCGTTATAAGCTTTGAGTTATCATTAGTTTTTTATTTCATACGATCTGTTTTATCATGCTACTTATAACTCGATTGCGATGGCAATGGCATCTCATACCCCATTGTTATTCATGCACTGAAAAAATAGTTTGGTTATAACTAACTACTAAATGTATAGTGAAATAGTATCAATTAAATATTTTGTCAATGTAACCAAGAATAATTTTATTTTACTAAATATTTAGAAAAGTAAAATTATTTTTGGTTACATTGACCAAATATTTAATTGATACAATTTCACTATTCATTTGGTAGTTATAGCCAGACTTTTTTTCAGTGTGCTATACTTCACTATAAGTATGCTAATCTAGTACGACATTAATACTGTCATAGCAACGATTCTTGTCCCTTAAAGTATCAAGATAAAATGAAATAATAAACTCTTTAATCTTATAAAACAAGAAAAATACAAAGTAATAGGAATTTAAATTTAAAAATCTTACTGGAATATATATGTCACACTCCATCTAGTTAACCGAAAATTAAATTGCTACATTTCATCAGAAATATCGTTTAATGTTACATGTACCTCCATATATCATCGTATTCATTTAATAGATGGGCGATTACAAAGGCATACATAATTCCGCAGTTGATTAAAAGATGAAAGTACGTAAGAAGTCGTCCTCGCGAGTTCTGGTCTGCGATTTCTGCGATATAAATCGGCGTCAGAATACAAAATGCTCCACCGCTTACGCCGCATATGAATCGACCAATTATAAGGAGCGAAATCTGTTTAAATATTATTACGTCATTCTTCTTGGTTAATTGAGATCATTTTGTGAAACCCGATCTACGATAATGCACTGTTAAATATCGGCAGCAAAATTTAATGTAATGTAACGAAAGCAAATTTCAAGCAGGTACATTAAGAAACATTTAATGTACATTTAATGTAAATTTAATGTTGTCAAAAGTGCACTAAAAGTGCACTAATTTCAGCCACATGATTTTCAGTTATTGATACATTGAATTTAATGTACATTAAATTTAATGTATAACTTAAAAATACATTAAATTTAATGCCATTTTTAACAGTTTAGGTATTAGTAAATCTTTAGCTTTTTGTTCCAAATTTCGACAGTCTAAGTCTCTGAACTGTGAGATTTCTTTTCCAGAGCAATAAGCGTTTCTGATGCTCAAGCAGTAATCTTTAAGCTTCAAGCAAACTGGCCAGATTGCAACTGTAAAGTCAGTTCAGAACGAAAGCTGTTACAGCAAAAGGCTGAAGGTTCGTTATACCTATTGCAGATCAGATCTTGGCGAATAACTAATTTACTCTTACTTTAATTTCGTTTCTTCGGTTATATATTGTATTTTCTACGTAAATGAATATTTTGGTGAAACATTTACTTATTATAATTTACTTATTATACCTTTTGACCAGCGCAACAAATAAACGTCCATCCGACGATGAATCCTGGCATAGTCAAGGACATGGCTGTGATACGACTGAAATACTTGATAAAAAGAGGCATAAACATCACGCCGACACAAGCACCGGCATTCAAGATACCACCGACAAGGCCGATTTCGGTAGCGCTAGCGTTCGAGATGTTTCGAAGAACTTCTCCAACGTTAGAATTCCATCCGAGTGTGACTCCGAGAGCGAAGCCGCCGAGAGAGGCTAAATTTCCAAACAAGAAGACCACTGTCTTATTGCGTATACTTCAAAAAATTATATTGGAACTAAAATTTCTAGTTCCTTCCAAAGCAAAATTATTCAGATATTCAAATTTGCAAATATATTTATATTTTTGTATTATTTTTTTGTTAATGCATTGTAATTTCTAATGATCATTCAGATTATACAATTTCTTCTCACTCATGTGCGCGCGTGCACAAGTGACTGGTCCATTTGTAGCAGAACATTACGTGTATCTGCGTGAAAATGATTAGACTTGAAACGAGAATCATAACTTTGCATATAATCCGAATAGGGTCATTAAAAAGAAATACATAGATTAATATTTTTTTGCATATTCCAATTTTCAATATTCCATTTAACAAATAATGAATATTGAAAATCTGTGCATACTTCTTAAATATACTTTATGAGTGTAAAAGGCTATTGTTCAAGTTTGTAATTTCATTTTTATAACAAAACATGGAAGAAATAACACTCTTTAATTTAAAAAAATGCACAAGTCAAAGCTAATCGTTTCCCGTTTTTATTTTTGCGCACTGAAAACGATTATTAAATTGCCACAGCATGTTATAATTTTGAGAAATTCGCAGTTACAGTTACAAACAGGGACTATTTTAATGCATTATAATTACGATATGTGACATATTGAATCAGTTTTACAATACGTGGCTTCTGAAAAAAAAGACTGGTTATAACTACCAAATGTATAGTGAAATAGTATCAATTAAATATTTAATCAATGTAACCAAAAATAATTTTATTTTTTTTATATTTAGTAACTTATACCAGATTTGATAATACTTACTAAACATTTAGTAAAATAAAATTATTTTTGGTTATATTGGCAAAATATTTAATCGATACTATTTCACTATACATTTGGTAGTTATAACTAGACTTTTTTTCAGTGTTGAACTTTGTCAACTTATATCTCGAAAATTACTTAACCAAAAAGAATTTTATTTTAGTAGCTTGAAAAAATCTCGATGTCAGCTGTATGAATATTGAATAAAAAATGGAGGGGATTCTATTACAAATTTTTAAGATGACTGAAAGCTCCTCCATACCTGCGTTCAAGATTAAATGAGTATCTTTTAATGCATTTGCTAAAACCCTACAACTTTTATAAGAAACACATTTTTTCTAAATGCTTTGCTTTCGCGGGATATTTTACCGGATCCTTACCCTGTATATATCCTAATTGCACAAATATTTTCAAACTTTTATTTCAATAATTATTCAAAAAAAGAAATTTACATTTTTTTTAAAATTAGTTAAGAAAGAATAATAGCAAAGAAGCAAACTTACTTACGAAAGCTGCAATGTGCTGATTCAATCGATAGATCCTATCATCGTTAGTTTCGGAAGCTAATGTTGATGTCATTTTCATAACGGACGTGATAAGTGATATTGTCTAAGAGCTATCACTACTCTCCAACTGTCATCCACCGATGGCGCCGATACCGATCCAAATCGATTCGAGAGAACTCAGCTGCATGACTGACCGTATAGACGATCCTCCGCCCTCCGCCTCCACTCGAGATCAATAAATCGACTTTTGCATTCAATACAACCGGATGTTTTACCAAACTTTATTGTTACCAAACTGTATTGTTTACGGAACGTCTTGATTCATGATTTAGAGCGCAGATATCGTTGCGCTATTCTGAGGTAGTTTCTTTAATATTTTTTTACAATTTTTTTCTTTAAAAGGACAAATTAGATAATTTATTACACTAAGAGAAATCGTTTGGTAAGATCAACTAACGTTTGGTTGTAATTACTAAATATATAGTTGTTTTGATCAAACAATTTGTAACCTTAACTAAATAATTCATACAACAAATTACAAAAAGTTTTGTTAAATGTAACTTTTTGGTACCAGTAACTACAAAATTCATTTGATCACTATTCAACCAAACGTTAGTTGATTTTATCAAACATTTCTCTCAGTGTAGGTAAATGATGAAATGCAATGCTATATGTAAATAAGTAGAAACAATAAATTTTTACATGTTGTTGTATCACCTGCACATGATAATATAAAGTAGTGAAAAAAATCTATAAAATTAAATCTATAAAATCGACATAATGCACTGAGAGAAATGTTTGGTGTGATTTGGTTGAATAGTGAATAAATGAATTTTATAGTTATAATTATCCCAAATATATAGTTGTTTTGACCAAACAATTTGTAGCCCTAAAAAATCAAACAATTATTTTCATATTTTTCATACAACAAAAAGTTTTGTTAAATGTAACTAAATTTTTAGTACCAGTAACTACAAAATTCATTTATTCACTATTCAATCAAACTTTGGTTGATCTTACCAAACGATTTCTCTCAGTGTGGACAATGTTTAACACGCCAGCCTATTAAACATTTTTGGAGTTATGTATTTTTTATTTATTTATTTTTTTGCATAAAGATACGATTTCACGAGCCGCAATTTCTCGAATCATTTGAGCGAACAAAAATGATCACGTGATAACTTTTCCGGCAAAATTATTCCAGCGACAACTGTTATACATGAAATAGAAACAGTAGGCAATTATTCAAACTATAAAATTTCAGCGGCTCAAATAAGCGTAACAAATGTGCTCCAATTGTGCGTTTTAACAACACAAAATCGTACTTTTTTGTATAAATAGCATCAATAATGAATTCCTTCAAAAATCGTTACTGCTTTTACATCTATAATAATGTTAAATTCCCTTTTTGCTCACAACCGTTCCTCCATTTATATTTCATTGAGACATTGAGGAGCAGGCGACATCGCCCTTTCTTGAAAAAATAACGTTGATTTATCTTTCCCCAGCCGAAACGTTTAGGCATATATTTTCCCCACGATAACATGCGTGTCTTTAAAGTTGCAGCGAATAGGGGCTACATAGTGACAACGGATATTAGAAAGAACAGAATAAGCAAATTATTTTCTAAAAATATTTAAAATTTATTACTAAAAATAAAAATAAAAAATTAATTCAGTGTACTATCGTCTAGAATGATATGATAAAGATATACTGTTTTACTCATACTTTGGATTTTGATCGTAAAAGTACGATTAAACATAAATACATAAGGCAAATGATGAGATTGTCGATGTGCATGCGCTGACTATGCACGTTGTGCAGTTGATCATGAGTGGACATTCTATTTATTGTTTGCACATCATCGACATTTCTCATTTCTTGGCCAGAATGTCGATACTCGGCCGACTATCGAATGTCGATGAAGTAACTTTGCGTGAATATTCAAAAAGTTGGAAAACAGCCAGTGCATTATATCAAAACAATTTGGTAGTCTAACAAGTTGTCAATATAATACAGATTATAAAAATTTGCGTCATATGCATTATTGTTAAATTCTTTCTCTTCTAAAGAAAGGCTGAAACTATCTATAGTTCTTCTAGTCTATGATGTAACTTTAAAGGAGGATGTGTAAAAACGGTTAATTTTTGTCCTCAAGTTTGTACGTTTTTTATCGATTTTAAGCTGCAGAATCACGTGATGTAATTAGTTTTCTATAAACATGAAGAGAGTATACACTGAAAAAAAGACTGGTTATAACTACCAAATGTATAGTGAAATAGTATCAATTAAATATTTGGTCAATGTAACCAAAAATAATTTTACTTTTCTAAATATTTAGTAACTTATACCAGATTTGATAATACTTACTAAACATTTAGTAAAATAAAATTATTTTTGGTTACATTGACCAAATATTGACAAAATATTTAATTGATACTATTTCACTATAAATTTGGTAGTTATAACCAGACTTTTTTTTAGTGTATGTAAAAATACGAGAGAAGTGAGTAAATAAGCGCATATATTTATACATATAAATACTTACTGTCTCGGGGATAAAAATCGACCACTTTTATACATCCTCCCTTATATATATTACATATATCTTTTTCCTGATATTTCTCTTAAAAATTGCACTATTAAGAATTTATTTCTGTAAATCTATAAATCATAAAAAGGTAGAAGAAGAAATTATTGCTTTTTTTCTGAAATATTAAGAACGTTATATCTTGGTCTACATACTACTGTACATCAAGTACCATGCACTTAACATGACCTGTCATATGTTCACTACAACTATATGAATCCATCGCGAAAGATTATTTTGTCCTTGGTCTAATTCGTACACATTTATTTTTCTTATCCTGAAGATGAAAATTCATTGAGATTAAACTGAAATAGAGCGGCAACTATTACTTGAAAGAAAGGATAATGAGGATATTGAGATAAATTCAATTTATTACTTACATTTCCTGTACTAAACAACATCTCATTGCCGATCATCATAAGAAAAAAATATTACGTGATTCAAGTTAACTACGACATATAATATAACGCGATACAATTTTTATTATAAAATAGAAAATTACTGGAACAGGCAGATGAAAAGTACGGCAATAATTTACTCTTATGTACTGTTGTACACTGAGAGAAATCGTTTGGTAAAATAGTGATCAAATGAATTTTATAGTTATTGGTACCAAAAACTTAATTATATTTAATAAAACTTTTTCTAATTTATACAAATTGAAATAAGAACGTCTTGTACGGTCACGCTGGATCTTAGTGCTTTTTTTATAAATTTTACTTGTGTGATTTTTATATACCTTTTTTTCAAATTCAACCGACTACGCGCCGAATTACTTTTCCGGTCATAACGCAGCTTTAAGTTGAACATGAACAGGTAATATCACATTTATTAAATTAGAAATAATTTAATAATTAACGATGCTAACTTGCATCTTGATATTAGACCCCTTATCCCCCCTGAAAAAACTGTAAAGAATTTATTGCGAAAAATATCACCTCAGCCAGGGTTCGAACCTGGAACCTCCCGAATCTCCGGTCCGGGCATCTTACCACTTCGACCACTGAGGCCTCGGTGATATTTCTCGCAATAATCGTATATGAGTGAGAACGCATGTTTCAGGCGCGTGATTTAAAATTGGAGATATTCGACCGTTAATGTAATACATACAAATTGAAATAAGAACGCCTTGTACGGTCAAGCTGGATCTTAGTGCTTTTTATAAATTTTACTTGTGTGATTTTTATATACCTTTTTTCAAATTCAACCGACTACGCGCCGAATTACTTTTCCGGTCATAACGCAGCTATAAGTTGAACATGAACAGGTAATATCACATTAATTAAATTAGAAATAATTTAATAATTAACGATGCTAACTTGCATCTTGATATTAGACCCCTTATCCCCCCTGAAAAAACTGTAAAGAATTTATTGCGAAAAATATCACCTCAGCCAGGGTTTTCAGGGGGGATAAGGGGTTA
>QKQZ01007658.1:0-34630 GCA_003595255.1 Solenopsis fugax | reverse complement strand
CACATACAACACACAGAATGTGTGGTAGGATTTTTTCTGAGAAAAATTTTTATATCATAGATTAATTCATGCAATATGTGTAATGAATATATATACATGCAGTCTCAAATAGGGAAAACATTTGAATGTTTCTGTTTTAAAGATAATGGCCACTTCAATCAACTCCGATTAATTTTAATTGAAATCAACAGTGTGACCAACAACAAGACTTTAATAGCTTTTTGTAATATTGCTAATCGTTCTTAACTCATGATTTCATCATTATATTCATATCTTTTGTCATATACATCTGTGTGTTCGTATTTACAATATATTTTACACAGAGATACGAATATCATGAAGAAATTGTACAGTAAGAACGATCAGAAATATTACCAAAAGCCATTAAAGTCTTGCCGGTGGTCATACCTCCGGATGTCACCGATCATTCGCGTCATCGCGCATCGTCCATAATTATTTATCGAGAGGACGAAGCTACACAAGTTCGCCAACGCGCAGTAATCCCGATGTCGATGACGGCGAGCTCGAAGCAAGGCTTCAAAGCAGTCGAAGTGGGCCCGAAACTTTTCGCACATGGGTGTAACCTAATCGGCACAATTTTGGAGTAGCGGTACACGTGTCGATTTAAACGTATTTCAATCGTGTCGACGTTCGTCAGGCACTCGTATATTAAATATTAATGTCCCTTCTTTTCAGTTGCACTCCCTCGTGATTACTATACTTTCCCGATCGAACCTCGATGTTACTTTAGCTTCGATTACAGTACGCCGCTGAAAAGAACGAAAGTTTTCTGTCTGGCGCGGTTTCACGAAAGATTATCAAGTAAAGCAAACATTTTCTTCGCAGAATGAAACAGGACAAAAGCGTGGAGATACCGTCTCCGCCGGGATGTACACCCACCGGTTCTCTCTTCCACAATGTGGAGTACATGAGGGAGTCGGACTCCAATCACCTGATAATAAAGAAATCCTGGGACCTGGCGTTGGGTCCCCTGAAGCAAGTGCCCATGAACCTGTTCATTCTGTATATGGCCGGTGGCTCCGTCTCGATATTTCCCATCATGATGGTCGGCATGCTTATCATGAAGCGCTGGATGTACATGTGATACTTCTTTGTTACATTAAATGTAATAAGTTCAAACGTTTCGACTCGAACATTGAATCATCTTCAGTGTATAAATATCAATTGCAACGGTTCGCTGTCAAACAGTAACGGTCGCTCTCATGCTTCCACGTTAACAGAAACTGTGAGAAAGATAACGAGGGGTAATGCCAGGAGAAGTCAGTTGATAAAAATAAAATAAATAAATAATTAAAACTAGGTGATATCAGGGTGTAAATGGCTCGTAACCAACAAAATAAGGCCAAAGTTAAAAAGAAAAAAAAAAAAAATTAATTAAATTAATAAATAATAAATTAACCAATAAAATAAAATTAATATAGCTAAATCCATAAAAATTAGAGAGGAGTGAAAAATTATTTATGTCTAAATAAAAAACTAAAAAATAATTACTGGATAAGAAATAAAAAGTTGTCCATAAAGTAGAAATTTAATTTTACCTTGATTTTGTCGGTTCGGATGCCGTTCAGAACAGTCTTAGTATTGAAATAATGAGCGGACGCTCGCTCATGGTGACTACACGGCGGCTGTGACACGACTGTTAGAAAACAAAATATATTTGGAAGGAGTGGTGTAAAGAAAGGAAATGAGGAAGGGAGTAAGAAACATTAGGAGTGGGATAGACTGCGGATAACTGGGAGATAAGCCTCTGGGAGAAGATCAGTATCACTTTGCCTATTGAGACCATGTTTTTGTCTTTTTATATGAATCATCTCGGATATTAATCTTTTTTTGTATGAAGGCTCACTGTCTAAAATCTTAATTTCTTTCCAATCAAATTCGTGGTTCATGTTTAATCTAAGTTCGGAGATGACTGATGGTGATCCGCATTTTTTATTAATATCCGAGATATGTTCTTTGATCCTGGTTTTTAATTGTCTTTTAGTTTGGCCTACGTAAGTAGCCTCACAGTCTTGGCAATATATCTTGTATACTACGTCGTTTTTTGACATAGGTTCCAAGCTATCCTTTCCCGCTGTTATGTATTTGTTCAAGGTATTCGGAATCAAGTATGCTAAGCGAGAATTAAAAATCCTCGTGATCGGATTGAGGCTTTCAGATATTGTTTTAACGTAAGGGATTGTGAAATATGATTTTCTTTCCTTTTGTCGCGTCGCAGTGTCATCACTTACACTAATGTTATTATATTCGTCCGAGCTCGAAGTGTCATAAGAGAGATTTAATTCTTTTATTAACCGTCGAAAAAATAAACTTCAATGGGTAATTATTGTTTAATAAAACTTTGATTGTTTCGCGGAAATTCTTTTCGTGAAACTGAGGATGTGATAATCTTAAGATTTTGGCCACGAGTCCTATGATAATACCTCTCTTGTAACAAAGCGGATGGTTAGAATTAAAGTTCAGATATCTGCCTGAACATGTCAGTTTTTTGTACAGATCGAACGTGATAGCGCCGTTGTTAACAATTAACGTCATATCCAAGAAATTGATTCGATTACTGTCCTCGACTTCTAATGTAAATTGTAAGCGGATATGAAAGGAGTTGAATGTTTTTTTAATGTGATCCAAATCATGTGTATGACACGCTAATAAAATGTCATCGACATATCTAAGATAAAGAGGTACTCGCAAGGACATTTTTTCCATCGCATCAATTTCTAAATCCTGTAAGACAAGATCTGCCATTATCAGAGGCAACGGAGAGCCCATTGGCGTGCCAAAGATTTGCTTGTAAAATTTTTTTGAAGGTAAAAAAGGTGGAATTTAAAATTAATTCAATGGCCCTCATAAATTCATTTTTTGGAATTAGTGTGTCACCGCTTATGAGTTCCTATCGTTTTTCTGTGCTGTTAATTGCTAATTCTAATGGAACATTTGAATAGCGAGACCACGTCTAAGGATATTAGTTTGTATCCCGATTCTAAACGTGCATCTTTTAGCTTATCGACTATGTGATACTCGTTTTTTACGTGGTTGAAGCAAAGAGATTGTATATGAATGTTGAAGGCTATTGGAATGTTATGTACATACATCCAGCGCGGCTGAAATATATGAATTTGGCTCTATTTTGTCAATTATTTCATTTGTTCTGCAGATAAGTATTTTTGCAGAAACCTAATATAAAAGATACGATCGTACTTGTCAAGAAAGGTTTTATAAAAATTAGATATAAATAATTAACCCATTATAATTTTATTTACGATTTGTTTGTATATTAAATAATGGCACAGATTCGCAATATTCTTCGTATAATATAATTCCATTAGAATATTTATATATATGTGAGAATGATAATGCGAAATTTAAAATTATGACATTAATGTTTATATTTAGATCTAAAAGGATTTCGTGTGTATACACCGAATTAAAGATTCAAATGCTTATGATAAGCAGGCACATTATCGTCATACTCTGCAACCATAAAATTACCAGCGATCGGACCCTCCAAATTATACTTTTCCGCAAACTTCTTTATGGAGAACCTCTTCCGCTGACTTCCATCCCTATAATCAGACAAAACATGTTATCAAATGTCTGGATGCACGCTGCGTTATCAATCACATGCTTGCTCACCAAGTGCTCAATCTTCTTTCGTCGAAAGTAATTGCGCCCTGATTTTGTTTATAAACGAGAAATACGTAGCGGTGTTTTCCGGTGTTTTTCGGCGGTGCAGGACCGACGTACTCCGCCAAGACTTCACCCTTAGCTATGTTCTCTTCCGGTATATTTCCCACTAGCCAGTGACGAAACTCCCGATTGTACCCTCCTCTCCTCGGTACATCAGGATCTGTAATAGGATATGTCTATTGTAAAATATGCATGAATTTTATGAAAAAAATATCTACTAAATTATGAAATAATTAAAGTCGGTAAATTGATTACAAATCGGAAATATGATTCTAACACGATTCTAAACTTTTGCATATTTCAACGATTCTCGAACGTTTGCATAGTTTATATAAGTTCTAGCTTGACGATTAACATGTCAAAGAATCCACGCGTCGCCAGGTGTAAGTGGCAGTAGAGAAAACTGGTTTGCGAGACGGTGAAAGTTGAACTCATCGAGGATAGCGCGTCTTTATTTATTTATCTGTCTCGTGGTTTGCGAAATCTCGCAGCAAGAAAACAAAGCAATCTTACTCGAATTATTTTTTATTTTTCGCCACGAAGTCTATTCTTGCAAGTGTATCTGAATTATTTTTATGATTAATTAATTTAAAAGTTCAAGTCTCACCCGTCAAAACAAGCGTGTATAGAACTCCGCCTTCGTGTTTATAGTGTATTTCTGGTATCTCGTGAGTTTCAGTCGGTGTGAGTTCAGTTCCCAAATTGACTATCTTGTTGCCATATTTTACCTACGTAATATAAAATCATTTATAAGTAACTTATAAACTCATCTTAAAATCGTGATTAAATTGACACTTTTATTGTATAAGATATTACAAGTTAACGTTTTTAGTTTTAGCCAATTAATTTTGAATACCCCACAGTTTTAAACTCAACTCTAAATAACTGTAAATAATTAGGTTCGTTCATATTAAGTTAATAAATAATAAAATATTAAAATTAAATTAAATAAATTATAAAATAAAGTAAATAATTTAAAATCGACTGTAAATTAAGCATCCAGTTAAATTCCTGTTACCCGATGTTTGCAAATACATACATACCTCGATCTTTTCGAGTGGTGCTTTATCTATAATGTCGGGCTCGATTTTCGCCTTCTTAAATTCTGATTCTACATCGCCTAACGAAAAACTGATGACACAAAGAAGAATTCCTGAAGATATATATCTACAATTATTGCGTGAACAAAAATTATATAAAAAGTATGTATCACTAATTGTATATTTACTGAAATGTCAAAATGACTCCTAAATATACTGTGATTTTTCGTATAAAATTATAAACGAACCTGATATTAAATACTTCATTTTTGGCGACACTGTTTCTAGCAAGCTGCAACAGCAATATCAACGAGACTGGTAAAAGATGGAGCGTTTCGTTGCTAGCTATATCCCCACCAACTTGCGTATTGGAAGGCCAATGCAGCGGGCCTTTCCAATATCGTATATTTACTACTTTACATACAACACACTGAATGTGTGGTAGGATTTTTTTCTCAGAAAATTTGTTACATCATAGATTAATTCATGCAATATGTGTAGTGAATATATATACATGCAGTCGCAAATAGGGAAAACATTTGAATGTTTCTTTTTTATAATACAGTCAAAAGCCTACGCCTTGTGATGCGGAAAATATTTTGTCGACTGCCTATGTTATATTTTCAATTTTGCCGAAGATGACCCGGGGGTCGATCATGTAACTTTTTTCTTAGGGCGGAAACATGAAAAGGGAAAAATTTCTCCTTTAACTTCAATGGTAAAAATTTTCACTTTTCACGTTTCCGCCCTAGGGAAAAAGTTACATGATCGATCCTCCGAACTTGGGTTGAAACGTACTAATAGTTTTATTGTTTTAAACATTGGAGAAGTATAGACACACCAATAACCGCGTTGATTCTCATTTGCACTTTTATTTAAGTATTAAATTTCGTGAGTCCTTGTGAGAACTTTTATTTTAACTTTTATATCTTTAACGTCATGTAAATTTTCAATTGCTACATTAAGGTGGATTTAATTTTAAATTTATAATTATGCTTTGTTAACTTAAGACTTAGCTTTTTATTTTCCTAACTACACAAACACATACACCAACATATTGAAGAATACTTGATTTTATTTATTCAAACTGTTGGATATACAATGTTATGTATAAACGTGTGTGTAAATTACACACACACACACACACACACATATATATATATATATATATATATATATTATTGTATGCATTGTACAAACTTAACTCCCAAGTTGCTTATAGAGAATTGGTACATAATCATCCCACTCTGCCTGATACATATTACCGGCGATCGGATCGCCGAGATTGTATTTAGAAGCAAAGTTCTTGATGGAGAACTTGCCACGGTTGTCACCACTTCGGTTGGTCAAGCGCTTTTCATCAAAACTGAGCTTGCTAGGCTGTTTGTATAACAGGAATACGTATCTGTGGAGACCTGTACCCTGTGGAGGTCCAGAACCAATGTACTGAGACAGAACCTCTCCTTTAGACACATCTGACCCAGGAATATTGCCTACTAGCCAATGATGCCATTCACGAAACTTGGGATCCTGTCTGCTTGGGGCATCAGGATCTGTTTAAACATAAGAACAGGGTATAGAGAACAAAGTTAAATAATTAACAAATTTACTATTAAAGAACTTGAAGCGAGAGAGTGGAACAAATCTATTTTAAATAATTTAATTTTAAAGAGTAATTATTTGATACCAAACGTGTTATTTCTACCAAAATGATTTCTTTCGCTCATAATTCCTTTAAAATAACAAACAACATTTGTTATCTATAATTATTGTAATCTATAAAGTCAAAGATCTCAAAAATTTTCCAGACTTTTAAATGTATTATAAAAATAATTAAATATAAATCCAGGACAACATTAAGTATAACTGTAGTGTGATAAAAAGAAATTTTATAAAAAGTTACAGATTGTACTCTCGCTCTGAAGTTTTCAATGAACTATGTATGACAAACTACGAACCAGTCATGCACAAGGTGTAAAATGAATTTGCTTCTCCGCTCCATTGTACAGTGGGCTGATCCTTGACCTGAGTCGGTGTGAGCACCTTGCCAATCTCAACAGCAAGACTGTTGGGATAGGTAACATTCAGGACGCCAGCTGGCGCCTTGTCCACTACGTCTGGAATAACTCCATGAGTTTGCAGAGCCTGAGCCATGGATGACAGAAGACGTGTTCCCACAACTGATGCGAACGATGCGACTCCTGGGGATGAAGCAATTCGTTAGTTCCGTCGTCAAAGAGCCGAGAGAACTGGAGAGAACCGGCAACAGGGCGAGGGATCGGAAACACTTGGCAGCACAATGGACTTGTCACGCGATGATACACGTCAACTCTCGCAAATCATTGCAACGCGGTCCATTGTCCATTGCGTCACCAAACTGCGCGTTTGCCGGGAAGCGAGCGGGAATCAAGCGGAATCGGGGCGCTCAAACGAATACCCAAACAGAGGATCGCGACGCAGATTCCGTGACGCGGCACCATTTCGCCGACCGTTCGCGAGCGAGTGAGTGACGGGAGTCCCTCGCCCGCTCTCGCGCGGCCCCGATGTCCGTTCCCGATCGCGTAAACCGGTTGCAACGCGCACACATGTTAATTTATTATCGGCTAATTGCGAGTTTAATCACGGGAAGCTGACATTACTCGAAGCGTTCAGGCACACAGACATGACGTATGCGCGTTCGCAGTACACAATTAGATGAATAGATGAGGATAGTCGGAGGACGAACCGGTGGAACGTAATGAACGTGCTGAAACCGTGCTTACCACCTTACGTCGCCGATGATAACGATTTATGTAACAGAGGCGTTATCGGCCGCCGATGATCTGTTAGCCGGTTAGCCGGGTGACTTTCCGAGCCGGTGATTACGAAGAGTGCTGCACGGCGTGCACGTGCGAAGTTGCGAACGCTTTCCGTGATGCCCATTCATACACGTAAATTTACAGAAGAAAAAAATAAATAAAAGTCGACATGTGCCAATCGCAATAAACAATGGAATATCGGATGGAACGAAGAAGAAGCCTTATTTTAAAAAATAAAATGCTTCTCGACAGTTGATTGTGAGTTTTCTCTGCGAATTTTAGATTTTGTTTAGATTTATATGATCGAGGTTAAGGAAAAAAATGAATAATTTGTTAACTAAGATCCAAAAATTATTTTTGTATGAAAAGAGAATAATGGATTTATGCTTTCAGCAAAAGTTCTTCGAGTGATTTGCGATCAGAGGTTTCTGGCAAAGTTTCAGGAGAGAAAATAGAGACCATGTTTTCTAGTTTCAAGAATAAAACTTAGATCTCAGATAATCTCAAAATAAACTTGGATAGGATGTTAAAAATGGTATATCAAACTGATGAGACATAATTAGGAAGAGTTTCATCATATTACTTTTAATTATAATTTTTTTAGTGAGAATATGTTCAAGTACACATATAGCATTATTGTGCCAGGATTGGGCAGTAATTTAAAAGCAGTACATAACATTCAACTTAATTAATTTTAAATGATTTGATTTTTAACTTTAATTAGCTATTTTTGAAACATAAACTTTTATTTATTAACTTTTTTCCTAAATGGAAAATTTATCGATGTAAAAGAAAAAAATTATAAATAGAAATTCTCACGTAAAAAACAATAATTCTTTGTTATTTCGTATAAACTTTTAATTTACAAATAAAATATTAAGTTTGATGATCATAATTTTAAAAACTTATGAATTTCTAATTTAATATAAATAATATTTTTCAAAATTAACTTTTAATTTAATCTTATTGTAACTAACTTAACTTTTAACGTAACTAAATTAATTTGATAAAAGCCATTAACTTAATTGAATTAAAAAATTATATTTACTTACCAACCCTGGTTTGTGCTTATTAATGTCATGAATTAATAATAAATTTAAAAATTAAATCAGCATTAGTATATTTTCTTTTAAATAAAGTTTTAAGATCGTGAAATGTTTTGTAAAGAGAAAGGTTTATAAGAATTCTGCATTTTTCATAATAAAATAAATAAATCGATAAAGTTAATATTTTTATTGCTTTATAAAGAAATTAATCAGTTATCATTTTGTTACAAAGGTTAAAAGTTGAACGAACAGACCTGAAAATGTCGAGATTGACGATTGGTTACTCGTAAGGAAAACGCGTAATGTCCAGACTTTCTTCGTCGACAGCCAATCACATGCCGCGACGACGTCGGCGCGCCTTACGAGTACTTGGCGAGCCACCTCGGGCTAGACAGACATATTCGCCACAAGGTCGATCACCTTCTCTAGCCTCCTCGATGGACGCATTCCAAAACATTCGTTCGTAGAGTTTACTGCAGTTTGCTGTTAGCGCGAGGAACCCGAGGAACGACGCGGTCTGGCGAACGTCTGGGGTTTCCAATTCGAACGATACCTCCGTTGTGGGACGTGGGATTAATTGACGAATGATCCGTGAATGATTCCCGCGGGTAGGAGCGGGCATACCAACGGAATCCAGAGCGCCAAGTGCAATCCTACTTGTCCTACACAAGCAACAGGTCGTCGTGTCGTCACAGAGAAGCTTCTCTTGGGAGATTCCTCGCTGATGGAGGGAGCATTGGTTGCAGACGTTCAGGAGAGTCTACAATCAAGGTCATAACCAAGCGAAATCGAGGAGGTACGTCGCAGAGGAGGATGATGACCGTCGTGGAGACGTGAGGTCCGCGAATTATGGAGTCGATGAGCCATCGCGACGTGCTCCTCGCCAACGGTGGTGAACGCACGCACCTCCTCGGGGACCCCTCGTGACATTGCGAGATACACGCACGGCAAGCAGGCAGGCAGGCAGGTAGACAGGTAGACAGACAAACATGCATCAGAACAGGCGGAAGAAGAAGCGGGTGAACTACGGGGTGAGAGCGGTCGAGGTGGTCCGTGGCGCGAAGGGCTTCGGCTTCACGATATCCGGGCAGCAGCCGTGCATTCTCAGCTGTATCGTTCAGGGTAGCCCGGCGGAGAGCGCCGGCCTGCGCGCCGGCGACTACCTGGTCGCCGTCAATGGCCACAACGTCAGCAAGGTGCCGCACGACGACGTGGTGCAGCTGATCGGGAGCTCCAAGGGCATCCTGCGGCTGCAGATCGCCGAGAACTATTACTCCGACTCCTCGGATGAGGAGGGCCTGGCCACCGTAAGATCCAAGCCCAAGTACGCGCACAAGCCGCGGGCCGTTAACGCGAGTGCTTTGCAGTTGCAATGCAGGGCGGCGAAGGTGGTCAGGGATCTCCAGAGCGGCGCGATGTTCCACACAGTCCCGGTCGGTCTGGTGGCGCCTGATCAAGCTAAAGATCAGTACAATTACTCTGGCTTGCATTATCGCTGGAATATGACGAGCCCGCTGCCTCCACCACCACCACCGGTATCTCACAAGCGCGACTCTGAAAAGATTGTGCACAGAACAGTTGTCGGTTATCTTGGTACTATTGACATACCGAATCAGTTGCATCCGTCCTCTATGATGCAGGTACGTTTCTAATATATCTAGAATGAATTCATAATGGTTTGTCAATTAATGCTTGTATCAGAGCTGTAAATTTAATTGAATAGTTTAATTGTCAAATTGATGCAGTAAGCACATGAAATCGCTCCAATACTTATTGTATTGTAAAATATACAATATAGAAATAATAAGATACAATGTAAACTTTTATTTGTTTTTGTTGCAGGTTTTGAGGAAATGCATTAAAAGACTGAAGGCTGAGAAGCGAAATCCAACTACCGTTCTACTCACCATCCACGTTGCCAATATTAAACTTACCAATTCGGAGAATCGCATTATCGCCGAGTACCCTTCGTATCGAATAATATTCTGCAATTCCTTTTCCGAGCAAGACAAGCAGTATTTCGGAATATTAACCAAGTCCATGAGGAACACTGACGACATCGTCTCGAACTCGTGTCACGTCTTCACTATTTATTACAAGTTAATCGACCATGAGGTGCATTCCAGTGCATGTAACGTGTTTGGATTTATGTGCACGAAATCATCGGAGCTAAACGTCTGTCAGGAGTTCCCTGACAGTTGTACGAGCCTTATCGGTGCCATACAGACATTGTATATATCCGATTGCACGAATGGGGAGACAAATCCTTACAACGAAGCGCGCTTACGCGTCGATGCCGCTTCTCCTCAACCAAGCAACATTAGCACGTCGACCGCTCATTCGAGCAACAGTGATTCCGGGATCGGTTTTAAGGACGATTACGTCAGCTGCTCGGGTAAAAACAATGCGAACGACTGCGAACGAAGGAGGCAATACTCTTCCAATATGCAATATAGGGTACAAATTTGTTTATTTTATTCCCTCTATTTTACATAAACATGGTTTTTAAATTCTGTTTTTTCGTTTGTAATCTGAGTGACATTAAAACTATTTTTAAATCATTAAGCTAAATTGTGAGAGACAAGAGAATGCGAGTTTTATTCAGTTAAATTTATTTATAATTTCAGCATAAATTTAACACAAATGTCTTGAAATTCTAGATATTTGTTAGAGATGTTTTTATTAATTTAAAAGTTTAATTTATTATATTTTATACATGCATATATCTTACAATTATGGAAATATATTAAAAGCGGCTTATTTTTTATTTATTCAGTCCATTCTGTATAATGCCCTGTCATCACTTTTTGGCTTATGAATAATTCATTTGCAGAATATAAGCGCGCGATTATCCAGAGAATCTGTCAGTGAGGCTGCGGGACACCGATTGACAGTTCGCGCGACCTCCGAGGCGAAATTGTGGAATGAGGAAATAAAATTTGATCCTTCTGAAGGTAACTCGACGTGACACTCCAAAACGTGATACGCAAAAATCGCGTTGTTCACACAACTTTTGGGATTCTTTTTTTTCCTTTTTTTTTTTTAACTAGATCTATTTCGAAATAGAGTACAATTAGGATATTGGAAATTTGACTTTAGGCTTAATAAGCGCGAATGTAGCAGCGACGATGGTGGGGAACTATGAAATGCGCTTTTCACAGAGATGCGACACGTGGCGGGGAGTGGGGAAGGTACGACCACCACCTGCGCCGGAACATCTGCCCCTGCTGCGACGGGACGTACCATGTTTGCCAGTACGTCCGTTGGATCCCTCGCGTCCGTTTGCACCACGGCGCTGCTCGACGGTATCGAGGACGCCGCTGAGTCGTCTAAAGTGTCGTCGACGGAGGGATTGCAGCATCTCATGGATACTACGAATAAGCTCAGCCCGAAGGTGTACTGCGGCCAGGTCACGAAATCGCTGGTGCACAGCCTGGAGGATATCAATTCCAGCATGGAGTACGCACGGCCGCCCTACTGCCACTCGTATTCCGGCAAATCTGATAAGCCTCGACCTTGGGGAAGTCTGCAGGAGATACGGAATTTTCGCAGCAGCGTCTCGGATAATTGCATAGTGAGAGATCTTTCGTTTAATTCAATTTGTCAGAGCTCTTAGAAAATTTATTCTGTTTGCCTCGCTGATACACATAAATCTGTTTGTTTGAGAAACTGCTATCACCATTTTGCTAACATTTTCTAATATTTTTGCAAGTAGCATTGTAATAGTCAGTATTTTCTAATTTCTGCATGAAGTCTTTTATTCTCGAGTGGATTGATAAAAGAGAAGTGAAAATTCTCTGAACATATTTTCATTTAAATATTTAATATTTATTTTTTAATATATTTATTTATTTTTATTTTGAATTAGGTATTTATAGCATGTTGCTTTTTTTATTTTATGTTTGAAGATGATTTATCGATTTGACAATCGCATCCCTAAGTATTCCAGAGAAATTATAAGTATTCTTAAAGAAATCATATTTTTTAAAAAGGTACATAAAGATGTATATATATTTCTCCAATTATTTTTTAATTTATCTTTATATAATATCTAAATTACCGGAAGCCAGCATATTTTTTTAGATCAATTAGATGAGTTACACGACATTGTATATTTGCCCCTCATTTCTCACGGGTTCTGATTACTTACAAAAACGTGTATAAGTAACGTTAATGCTCCTGTAGGATTTGTCGTCGCGAACAATTTCCGGTTCCTCTCGTGTACTCATTATTCACGGCTGCGTCATCGTTTCCTGCCTCGTGATTTGCGCTCGTGCACACAGGCAAGGGTCAAGTGAAAACGAAACAAGCAGAAACCAGATCGACGGTTCTGGGTTCCCGCGTTTTACTTACGCCACGCGCTCTCGCATACGATTACTTTATTTGGCGTACAGGCATCGCTTCTAGGAATGGGATTACAAACTGATGCAATAGATACGTTCGTCGAATCGAGTTCGCGTAGTACAAATTTGTACAGGACGGTCTCGACGGTCATGTACATATTTCCTCTCTATAGATCCTCCGACGGACTCAAAGTAACATTTCGCGGCAAACTTTAATCAATTCAGAATTAAGTTTAGGATTGATTGTTTTGTAATTTGGAATATTACATATTTTTGTTAATTAACAGTTTTTTTAACGGAGACAAAAATGTAAATTACAGATCTGTAATTTTCTGCTACTACACTCGGTAATCTCGGAAAATGAAAGATAATAATATCTCTGTCTATAGACAACAAGCTAGAACATTGCAATTATTAAATTCGCAGAATAACATGAATTAGCATAATGGGACTATGAAGAGAATTGAGTCGCTAAACTTAAATCTGTGCGCAGAATTGAAAATAGCTCTTGACAACCACGTTGCAACCGACAATGCCTAAAGTAACGTTAAAAAGAACGTTCCCGCGAACTGAGGTTGATGCACCGCCTTTAGGTGCATGAATAGATCTTATGATGATAGACGCAGGGTCGGCCGCACAGAGGCAATCCTTATAATTTGCTTGTAATTTGCCAATCTTTCTCACTATATTATAAGCAGCCTTTATTAGTATCACAGCCATATGTATCATCGAAAATTATCTTAAACATTATTCATCTCATTTCATTGTATTATACTGTTTGTTAGCTAGACTAGGCTGACATATAAAATTAATTATGTTGATTCTATTGAATAATTGAAGATGCATTACTATTTATTCTTAAAGTAAGGGTTCACGCATTTCATTTTGATCGTTATTTTTAATTGTGCAAAACTATGCCCATTAATATATCATGATAAGATGACTCTATTTATACTAGAGATGTACGAATAGCTTGAATTCGAATCGAATCACAACGGATTTGATTTGATTTGTTTTCGAATCTGAAAGGTTCGAATTCGAATAATTTGAAAATTTTGAATCATCTAGGATTAAATTTTTAATTGATCATCTACTTTCTTTCATTTATATCTTTCACGAGATTAATCTTGTATCAGAGCATATTAATTCGTCTGATTGTCGATTTCCAAAACTTTTCTATTGTTTCTAAATCTTATAAACTAATAAAAAATTTGTGTACATAATAGACTAATCGTCTTTGTAAATTTGTTTCAACATTTCATAAATTTGTCACATCACGATTTTATAGAATTTAAAATAAAATTCAGTGCAATTAATTTTCTCGTGTATTAAAGAGAATCTACAATATTATTTAAAATACTTTATTATATTTAAATTAGCATGCAAATTTGAAACAATTTGATTCGAATTTAATTCATATTCACGCGAATCAAAGAGATTCGATTTGATTCAACTTGAGGCTGCGGTTTATTTGATACTACAAATGCTTCGAGATTAATCAATTGGTACAAAGAATTTACAAATTGATCAATTAAAAAATGCTTGGAAGCATTTATAGCGTCAAGTGGATCGTAGCCAAAATTGATTCGCACACCAATCATTTATACCTTGATCCTTGAATTTTAATCGATTGGTATTCCTTGCACAGCTCATTTAAAATCTCAGTTCCGTTTCTGCATTCACGAATCCCTTCGACGGCACCCTGCATGCGGCCCTGCATAGATGTTAAAACGAGGTTGAACGATAGAGTTCGTCGGTGGAGACAGAGAGGGAAAGGCCGTGACGCGGGCCCATTGGTAGTAGTGATGGCGATGGAAGCGGAAGAGGTGCGGGGCGAGTCGACGGGTCGACGATGAGAATGAATCAGTCGAGAGCGCAGCGTCGAGGAAGAGAGGTGAAGGGATCCCTCGAGAGAGCGAGAGAGAGAGAAGGCTAGGGAAGAAGGAAAGAGAGGGATAGAGGGAGGGAAGTGGGCCTTGTTCAAGCGTAAAGTGGCCCCAGCCTCGGCCGCCTCGGCGTCGTAACACGCCGGGACGAGCGTGGTAGTAGCCGTGTAGCGCACGGTGCGTGCGGTCGCGACTGCGACGATGAAGTCGCTGATGATTACTCCGTTCTGGGTACTCGTNTGGGTACTCGTTATCGCCATCGCCAGCGGCTCGTCGTAGTGCATCCTGCGGCGCCTCACGTCACGTCACGTCGTCCGCCAAGGCGCGCACCGCGGTTGTTCGCGTCGTTCTTCAGCTCGGCGATGCTTGGTCGCCGTGCTGGGCGGAGCCCTCCTTATTATACAAGCAAATCGCTACCGTTTAGCTCTCTTTATTGACGTCGTCGTCATCGTCTGCTCTTTTACTTACTTCACGCCAAAGTATGCGATTGCCGCCCGGTACGTGCAAGTCCCGGCAGGCTGATAAGTGATACGTTGCCGCCGCAACCGATGCGAAAACGTGCGGCCCGCGAGCGCGACATGGATGCGCTGGCGAAATCGGTACGTAGGAAAAAGGGGCACGGGCAGCTTTGCTCGGGTTGCTCGGACGAGAGTCGAGCACGCTGTTGCATGCAACACGTCTCGCTGTCGCCGCGACAATTCCTCGGTGACGCATCGTTTGGCAAATTTGGAGCGGATCCGTGTTTAGGAAAAGTTCCGTCATCTGTCGTAAGTTTGTATATTCGGCGTAAAATTAATTGAGATTGATGTGGCAGCTGGGTTTTGTTTCTCTTTCAGAATATTTGAAATTATTATACATAATTAACGCTACGATTATGCATAAACAGTCGATGGGAATCGCGGAGCTTCGTCTCGCGCAGGATGTTGTCCTTCAGTTGCATTAAATTCGACACCCCCGTATGTCAGTCGATTAAGTAATAAAGCGAGCGTATAGGAGAGGTCAAAGTGAACATAAATCAACATCGCACGTACAATCTCGATGGACGTTACGTGCGCCGTAGAAACAACGGGATAAGTCCATGGGATAAAAAAATCATTGACCGTAAAGAGCGCGATAATCGCGTTTCCTTTTAATTAAGTCCAGGCCCGTCGGCCTGCCGATTGTTCATTAACGTCTCCCTAACGGCGGCGAACGCGCTGACGCGACTTATTTCCTTAATTATTGGTAATCACGGGCTTCGAGCTCGTGAGCTCATAGCGCGCGACGACGACTCATGTTTGTCGTCGTTTAAGTCGCATTCCTCGAACCATCGTCCGACGCACGGAACGTTTTAACGTCTCTTCCTCCTCCGCCAACCGGGAATATTATTGCGGCTGTTATTGTTGTGTTCTTCCTGAATATCTTGTCATTTAAGTCGCTCGTCTAGTTACACACCGTAATGTCAATCGAGAAAAATCGTACGTGGGAAGATGAAATTGCGCGTCGACTCCGCACGTGTAGGAAGACACGAGGGGAAAGGGGATGGGAAAAACGGAGCACGCGAGCGATCCAAGAAAGCGTTTTCTCATAGCGCGCACCTGTTGCGTGCGCGACAGGTGCTGAACTGCAAAGCCTCTGGTTCGAAATGCGCTGAAGTAAATATTAGAGAATCTCTTTTCGCGACGTAACGGACAAACAAAATATCTGGCGCGAATAAAGCTCGTCGATTGTGCATAATAATAATAATAATGCTGACCAACTAGTGGCAATTACGATAGAACGCTAGAAGCGATCAAAATATGCTACTTATTTTAAAACGATTACTCTCTTTACATTCATTCTGTTATCAAAAGAGTTTTTCTCTAATTGAATAATTTGATAATTGATTTAGAAATGTGTAAGTTCAAAGAAAAGTAGGACTTATTTAAGTATACTAATTTGCGGACTTTCTTTAATATTAAAGTACCTTGCTAATCAGGCCACAAGAGAAATTTTTAACAACAAGATTTATTTGAAATGAAAGAAACAAAAGATGAATATTTCTTTATTTAAAATTTTTGTACTGTAATAACACATTTAAAAAAATTTGTTAGATTTTTTATTAATGGGATATATCTATTGCAGTATGGTAGTACCGAGTCCTGTGACAAAAACAATGACTGCAAAGGAGTGCATACATGGGCAAGTGCATTTGAAAAACTGTTGGAGGATCCAAAGGGCTTGCAAACGTTCGCTGTGAGTAATGCGCGATTGCTCTGCTGTTTATGAAACATTGTATGTATGCAATCACTAAATGCAATTGATCTTATTCAAGGAGTTTCTCAAGAAGGAATTTAGTCATGAAAATATATATTTTTGGGCTGCTTGTGAGAGATATAAAGATACTAAAGATATTGCTATGCGTCACCGATTAGCTTGCCAAATATATCAGCGCCATTTGTCCAGTACAGCCGCCGAGCCAGTAAACGTTGATAGTCATGCGTCCGGACAAATTACTCAAGGATTACTCGACGAAGCACCCGCGGATTTATTTCTGCAGGTACTATTGAAAATTTGTGATTTTTGCACGGTTATTTTTATTAAAAATGTTATATTGCTAAGTCGCTTAAAATATTTTTCTTTATGTATTCTTTATTGTAAAATGAATGTCTGTGAATTTTATTATCATATTTTATTACTAAATCAAATAATTACTATCACTGCTTTAGGCTCAAAAACAAGTATTCAACCTAATGAAGTTCGACAGTTACCCGAGATTCTTACGATCGGAACTTTATCGTGCCTGTTTGGAAGCGGGGAGCGCCATTGTTGATACAGAAGATTGTGATCTACACCTTACAAGCTCTCCTAGCGTAAAATTAAAGAAGAGTCACTCAGATGCGGAAGATCGTTGTCGAAAATCGATTCTTCCTTGGAACAGAAAGAATAGGTAAATTATTTACAGTTTTATTTCTAATAATAAGCGAAAACGTATGCAGTGTGCATTTTATTTCATTTTCAGATCTAAATCAAAAGATCGTGGTGAACAAGAGTACAATAAAGCCCCTAGCCGAAGTGAAACTATATATAAAAGCTTTACAGTCATTAAGAGAGAAACGGAAGGTAACAATAACGAAGATAGTGTGTCAATATCTAGCAGTCGGTCGTCGTTAGCGTCGTGGGATTTGGCGTTACGACAGTCGTTTAACAAACATGTAAGTATTATTGCAACTAACACATCAGCCTGATAATGATGTTTTAAATAAATATGAAATAGTCATTGAGTGATGATAGGCTTGCCATTCAATTGTATGTGCCAGTATTGAAGTAAAACTTGTATTATTCTTGTGAGATATTTTTTTGATTGCATTTTGAGTTATTTTAACGAGTGTTGTGTGTAAATTTCTACTTGTAAAGAGTGCTTTTAGTGACAGACTTTAAGACGATAGCTATTATTGATATACAGACAATAATCAGGTGAAAGAGTAATACATATGTTGCATAACCCACTAAGATGTATCAGTTGCTGTAGAATAGATTTAATTCCAATTGCTATAAATCTTTTTTGATAAGCAAGGTTTGTATTGCGAAAAAGTATCAGGCCATTTCATCAAATTATATAAATTCTAAAGTGCACGTAAAAATGTACATGTCTATGTATACGTGAACGAATGTATGTTCACTTGTAGTCTGTATCGTCTTGCGATGGGCAAACAAACGAAAAGAAAGATGCTCGCAGCAAATGTACGGGTTTATGTCGAGTTATATTGCCCGATGGGTCCACTACTGTAGTGACAACCAGCCAAACCGAGAGCATTAAAGATGTGGTTACCCGTCTTCTCGATAAACGAGCTCTACGATATTCTAACTATGATGTTCTGATACTAGCAACGGATGAGGTTTGTGCTGCCTTCTGTTTAACTGAATGCAAGCTTTATGAGAAATACTATTTACCTAATGCATGCATTTTTGCTTTTTTTGCATTATAATGCATAAATAAAATTTATGTTTCTTTGGAATATTTTACATCAGCTTACATAAAGTAAACTTGTAATGGGTAACATATATATATTTTTATCTATTATTTTATCTATCTTGTACAATTTGGTGGTGGAAATACAATAGTTATCTGGAAGACATTATCTTATTCTGTCTCTATGTCTTATAATAATATAAATAAAAATATCTTGTTATCTGCACATTTGTCTTATAACTTGTAGATATCTCACTCATCATATATTGTTGATAAATTATTACATTAATGCAACTTAATGTAGACCATCTGTTATGAATCTATAATGTTTGTTTGCAGATGGTGGACACAAAATGTTTTTCGTCAGTATTAGCAGGCCAGGAAGTGGAGGTCGTTCCCACAAAAGTTTTAAAAGTAGAACTACCCTCGCGAAGGATAATAAGTGTTATCGCTCACAAGGGTAAAACTCTGAAAGAAGTTTTGAGACCTCTTCTAAATAAATATGGTTTCAATTTAGACTTAATTAGTATTTGGAGTGAAGGCCGTTGTGTTCCTATGGATATTATGGCTATCAATGCTCCTACACGTATTACTATAGTGGCGAATGAAGAAGGTAATGTATATACATATAATATATAATATTTAATGAATCTTAATGGAAAATCAAATCTTTACGAATTAAATGTTATTTTATAGATTTTCAACGGGAATTGCATACTGCCAAGTATTTAGATGAAGTGCCACATGCACAACCAACCTTAGATGAAATTACTAATAAAGTATTTGAGGAGCTTCTGGTGGGGAAGAGTAGAAATAAATATCAGTATAGTGAAGGGTCATATAAGGTAAGCACAATAATAACATTTAAAGAATAATCTTCTATTATACAGCAAATTATTTTTAAATCATTTTTGTATTTATTTTTTATTGAATTACCTTTAACAGTCAGACGATCAACGTTCGGAAGGATCTTCCATATTATCTAGTAAATTTTTTCTTCGGGATTCGACAATTCATGGAAAGAAGAAGGTAATAAATTCGATGTTCATATCTTTCCAATTAAGAAGTTTTATTACTTATCTACACACGCAACTTATTTCCGGTTTTCTTGATTAAGGCAAAATCTAAAAGTTGTAACACAAGTGAGAAGGGTAATACAAACGATTGTATACATGAGGGAGCGCCCATTAAATCCCAGGCACCACTTATCGCCAAGTGGCGCAATGGCGTAAAATTACAGCTTCCAGGCAGATTTAACGGAGATGGTAAGAACGATACATACAATATATATTCCTTTTTCACCTTTTTTAAAAGGTCTTATAATGTATAGATTTGGATTTTAAATAGTTTATTTTATAAATATAATAATAATTATAAAAATATTTAATGTAAGAAATTAATTACAAATATATCAAAAAGTAACAAAATCTTATCTATTAAGATAACAATTCATTTAAGTCATAATTGTTTTCTTTTATAGATTTATATGAGGGATTGAAAAGAGCGCAAAGATCGAGATTAGAGGATCAGAGAGGGACGGAAATCAACTTTGAACTACCAGATTTTTTAAAGGTAAAAGAACGTGTTTGCACTGTATTTGAGATATTCAATTTTTCTATTCTACTTTAAATTGAGGTTTAGTAGCTGTAGAAAATTTATGTGTGCACAAACTTTTAAGATCTTTATATCATACATATATATGTTTCAACTATTAAAACTATGAAATTATTAATTAGAACAAGGAGAACGGGAAACCATCGGATTCTAAGTTGCGAAGGACTCGAGTGGTGTCGGCCAATTGTGAGAGTACTGCGAAGTTCTACGACTCTAGCGAGGATAAGCAGAGCAGTAGCGGATACGAGTATTCCGCGCACATGACAAATGGAACCGCGAATGAACGATTCTCAGCCTTGGTTAATATTACTGAGCCTTTAAGTAAGTGCCTTGATAATTCGTTTACTTTAGATGGTGATAGGACATTGGTGGATGGAGATCAGACAATTGTTGAGAACGGTACTGATTCCCCGTCGAAGAGTCCGCACTCAGGAAGCTTTGGGAGCACGGACTTGTCGCATACGAAATTGCCGAAACCTCCACCGTTACCACCGAAGCCCAAAAATCTCGTCGTGAACGTGGTGAAGAGCGGATACATCGCGTCACCGAAAACTCTGCAAAGGCCTAACCATGTGATCGAATGAAACGATCGATGTAAAAAGAAAATATTTTTTAGTTAACTTAACGTTTCGTTTTTAGCATAGCATTTCATGTGATGTCACGATTAACCATTTGAAAACGATACGGTATGATACCTGAGGAAAATTCCTTCATTACGTTTATGAATTATTAAAGGGGATTAGGGGGCTTCGTGTGGTGTTTATACCTGGACGGAGGATACAGGCCTTTATTTATCGTATTCCCCTATTATGCATTTTTCTATATTCACATTCCGCCACTTAGATTTTATCTCGAAAACGTTGTGTCTTGTCTGTGCCTTGAGCCTAGAATGCTATTGAATGTAACATTTTATGTATTTTATGAAATATGTCGATTTTTTAAAGGACATTTTATTTTGTTCTTTTATATATATCGTATTTATTTTACATTGATATTGAATTTAATGTAATAACATTTCGTTTTTTTTATCTAAATTAATAATAAAAAATATAGATACAACGATTATATTTTTGTTATAATCAGTAAATATGGAAATCGGTAAGTTCGATTCTAATCTACACACACCTCATGTATGCCTTAATTTTATAGAGGTTGATTGAAAGAGTTGTGAGTGAAGGAGTATGAGGTGACAACGTAATCCGTTGCGAGAACTTTGCATCTTTCGATAAGATACAAGATTATATTTTTTTGTTATATATATTTTTTTACGTATCGTTAGTAGGATTGCTGAACAACGATAGCATTCTAGGATCAGATTAGATATGTAATAGTAAATGTACACATGATATATATTAAATATTTTATATATCTGAGTTTCTTCACAAACTGTCTTGATCAGAGAAACGTGAAAAGTCCAGGTGACGACAATCTATGCGCTTATTAGGTGATTATATAGGAACGATTGTTAATAAAAAAAAAATATATGCTTTGAAAGAGCATAGTAGGATAAAGAAAAGGGGACGATCTATATATTTTTTCAGTATTTCGAATAACTTTATTAATTAAATATAACTTCTAAAGAGATCGCGTCCTGTATGATAATTTTGATAAAACTTACGCACGCTGGAAGAAAAAATGTACGTGCGTCGTTTCGTAACAAACAGAAGATACTCATCATAGAGTGAATTGTGCGAGACAAATTCATTTATATATTGTATTGGTGGGGCATCTATTGTGACATGCTAATATATTGTATTACACGATTGTCTAAATTAGGCAAACTAATAAATTTTTTAAATTTTATAAAACAGCTTCTACATACTTTGATTACGCTGTGTGTGGTGTCGCCTTTAGTCCTTTTCTTGCAAAGATAATAAAAAAGAAAACCATTTTCCTATTATCCTTCACGTCTTTTTGCATAAACAGATTAAACAACTCCAGTTTTTATATTATATTTATAATGTCTGAATTTTGTAAACGTTTGATTAAAGTACAAATTCAAAGTTCTAAATAAAAAATTTGTTATCTAAAGTATCTGAATTTTACGATTTTTCCTCTAATAAATATGGCGATAAATCATGATTCTCGTTAATAAATTATGATGTTTATTGCGACATAGTTTTATAACAGTATACATTTTTTTAAATATATAATGTAATATAGTATTTCTTTAATAAAAGGAGTGTCGCAATAAGTTTATTTTATACACAATAAGTAAATATTGATATTTTTAGTTCGGTAAATGTTTACTTATTAAGCTGTTAATTTTTTAATTATAAAATTAATGAAATTATGCATAAGAAGGCTTACACAAACGAAGAACGCTGTATCACCTGATAAATACGGCATTCTTTAATAAGTTCGAATAAGCATTGTTAGATGGCAGAACTATACTGATTTGCAATAGATGCTCGTGACTGATAAGATTTTTTTGATGTAACGAATCCATGTCTGAAGCACAATTCACTGTCCATACATTTATTCGCGCTTTATTAAATACAAGCTATTGTTTTATTTTATTTTATTGTTATTTTTATTATTGACATTTGTCGTAATAGTTATTAAATTTATTATTGTTAATAATATGTATAATTTTTTTTAAAACTTATTTAAAAATGATAAGTGTTATTAAATCTTATCGTTGTTAAATAAATTATTTTTAAACAATTTTATAATTTAGAAAAAATATAATTTATTTAATAACAAAAATAGATTTGATAATAATTACGACACAAACGTCATAAAATAATAAAAAATGAAATAGAGATCTGATCGAAACATCGTTCGTATTTGGGAGGGAATGAGAGGGAGAAAACGGAGTACAGAAAGTGTGACTAACGAACAGATCGTCTCCTATCGCTCCCCCTACCTCCTGTACCTCCCACCGCCACCTCCTCCCGTTTCGCGCCATTTCTGGATCCACCCGCGCGCCCGCCGCGATCCACGATTCGCGCTTCTTGTCGTCGACGGCAGTATGGCACGTCGCGTTTGACTAACGATTCGAAGAACTACCGTGTCCGGTCCTAGTGAGAGCCGGAGTGTCGATGTCAGTACGTAGCTCCGGGTGGACCATCGTCGCGAGTAATCGCGGCCAATTTGCAATCGCATTCGGGATCATCTCATTAGATTGTCGCTGACGAGTTTCGTCAGCGGTTTCGCGCCGAAAACGATCGCGCGGCGGCGCCTCGGTGGGAAGGAAACGCACGTGAATCGCTCCTGTTGCTCGTCGACGAGGATCTGCGAGGATCCTTCGCGGGTCGACTCGAACCTTCCCACGGCGACGTGACGTGCACGTGAACGTGTTTATTTCGCCAGCGCGACAAGCTCGCGAACTCTGGGAAGTCGGTTAAGGACGTGCTTCGAAGACCGGCTACCACTCGTCCGCGACGAGGAAATCCCGCAGACAGCGTTATTTACTCCGGGTAATACATCGCTATGTGTATAGATTATACTATATAGGATAGGAGCGTAGCTGTGGATTGTTTTTTGAAGATGAAAGTTCATATTTTCATTCAGAAAATGAGTTAACCTTTAAGTAGGGCGGTGGGGGTGGCCACATGAACAAAGAAACGCAGGATTAAAAACGAAGAAACGAAGGATTAGAAACCTTGTTCTGAAAAAAAAAAAAAAGAGAAAGTATTGTCCATAAGTTTAAAGTTCATTTTTTTTACATTCCTCTATTTCCTAAGGATTTAACTAATGTAAATTTAAATGTAACAATATAAAAATGTGGCAATAATATTTCTTTCAGGTATTGTCAGCTATATCTACCTACTTTACTTAACTTTTGACCACCGACTTACTTAAAGGTTAATAAGAGACACATGTGTAGTATATACTTTTATACATGTAATATTTATTATGTATAACATATTGCGTATAGTAAGAGAGAGAGAGAGAGAGAGAGATTAGAGTAATTCGTTGTAGCACACGTTTTATGTCTTGAATTGCTCTCTCTCTCTCTCTTTCTCTCTCTCTCGATCATGAATACTTGATCACAACAGTGTCGGTGTCAAGGGTACAAAGAAGGTACGATGAATAACAATTTTTCGAGTGAAAAGATTTCACGTAGATGATTTGTTTTTCGACTCAAGTTTCGTCGTGACCGAGCGTTGCAACGATCGGGTTGTCGAGAGAAAAAAAAAAAAAGCGCGCGCAAGGAACTTTCCCACCTAGATTTTCTCTCTCGACTTTTCAGGCCTGTGGTTAAGCTTCTCTTACATGCGAGGGTTTCCCGTGCATGCACGGTGTCCCGTAATTATCGACACCGACCTTCGGTCGTCTGTGATTCGAGTGATTCTAACACTGCCTTGTTTAAGGACGAGCTGTCCTACAGATTCGTAAATAAGATCGTAGTCGCGATTTATGGCACACCTAGTGTGTATGGTCGAGGTCGACGAGAAATATTCATCCCACCGGGGTTTCCGGGAAACGTAACGACTCGGGTCGACTTCAACGGCTTCGACGGAAAGGGAAGCCGCGATAGCCGCTTCTGTCCGCAGGAGAAACCGTTTCGCAGTCATTGAAATCATTTGAAATTGTTTCATAATCACTCCGCTCGTTTTCATTGATCGCATTTCATTTTCCCCAAATTTAAAAATGTTAGATCGCCCATTTGACGTAGACTGCACTTGATAATATCCAGCATTAGATAATTTTTGATAATTTTTTAATTTATGAAGAAAGTTAATGAAGTATTAAAGTATACGTATTTTGAAAATAACTAATTGAAGTTAAAATTAATTAAGTTAAACTTTATTATTTAACTTTTAATTTTTTAATCAGTTACTACCCTATTTATATTTTATACGTAGTCGTATTTTATTGATTTTTATTAATTTTTCGCAGGGTTGAGTAGTAACTGGTTAAAAAGTCAATAACTTTTAACTTAATTAATTTGTGGTTTCTGCATGTCGTTTCTAGGTATGGAGCACAAACAAATTTTTAAAGACCGAGCGTAACAAAGAGTTTTAATTGATAAATGCACACAAGTGTTAGTATACGGTTAGATAAGCGCCGCTTTTTTTTATCGGAAATCATTTCTTCTCGAGGGTCACGAATCACGTCCCATATTCCTTACTTATTTCTCGAAGATAGTACATAATGTCGTTATTTCAACACCAATTCAAAATAATGAATTATAATAAGTGGGGGGAATTAGGGACAAGTATGTTCGACCGCGATGCACTTATAACCGCGATACATTTTTATTTTGTTCATCATTAATTTCGAGGAGGTCTTGCAAAAAGCAAAATCGTTAGTCAACGCGATAAGTAGACACCCTGTATACACGATGATCAACGAACTACCGCAGATAAAATCACACAACGACAACACATCTCGTTCCCGCCAATTAACGGGCCATTGTGGCATCCTCAGTTCGGCAATTGCGATCTCAGTCCGATTTATCGCGTCTGTCAAAGCGAAAGACGTACGAAAATAACGACAGTTCTCATCGTAACTTTCTGAAAAATCGCGTTACCCAATTCTTTTCATCGATTCTTCAATTTTCCCATCAGCAAACGGAGGCTTGATTTCGTGAATGGCGAACGTCGCTCTTCCATTAGAATAATCGAACGATGAAGACACCGATTATAATTTCGCGGTCATTGCATCTTTTCGCCTGATTTCGCGAGAGATCGCTGAGGTACTAACCAGACGTATTCTTTTTTTTCTTCTAGAAGCCAACGTCGTGCCTGACATCGATTTGACGATAAATTCGAGAGATCGCGGCTCGCCTACATTCCCCGACTTGGCTCGTCGAGCTGCTGTCGCATCCACGCAAAGTAAACGTCGCCGACCACCATCGGAATGGACGGAGAATCTCCTACCGAAAGACCCCTCGGCGAGGCACCAAACCTCGAATCGCCGATGTCCAACATCGCCAGCGATCTGTCGAAATCATCACTGGATTCCGGTAGCGCGAAGAAACGTCACTTTCCACGTACAAGAGGTACGTCTTAAAAGAATATCAGGTCGACACGAAGGGATTGCCTCTGCGAGATGGAGTTCGAGAACGAGGACACGTTATGTGTGCGAGGAAATTTTATCAAAATAAATATCGACTTTCCCCAATGCATCCTTTCGAACTGGAGAGCAGTCGTTCGAGTTTCTTTTCAAAAAGCTCGAGTCAATAAATTGACTTGAAGTGGCACTTGATAGAGGCAACAACCTTTCGCGTCGATGGATTGTAGTTTGTTGAAAATATTGTGCTAAGATATAGCAAGGAAAATATATGTATGCACTGTTAAAAATCGGCAGCAGAATTTAATGTAATGTAACGGAAGCAAATTTCAAGCAGGTACATTGAAAAACATTTAATGTACATTTAATGTAAATTTAATGTTGTCAAAAGTGCACTAATTTCATCCACATGATTTTCAGTTATTGATACATTAAATTTAATGCCATTTTTAACAGGGTACGCACAATATTTGTGATTGAAAAGTATTGAGTATTAAGTTGTATACTAAATCAAGATAATTATAATGAAGATTCGCGAATTGAGATAAAACTGCAAATAGTTTCTGAACAACGTATCTGAAATGTAATGGCTAATTAAACAACTAATACTGGTAATTGGCAATTTTAATAATGCTAGAATAATTAACAATTCTAATAGGTTCTTTTTTTTTAATAATGATGAGCGGGGCGGGCACCATGTCGAGTTAATTATAGGCAACACGGATACTGATAGAGCGGAACGTGAGAGCCTTCCGAAAGGCGGGTTATTCGTTAGGGATTTCCCCGTCCTTCAACGATTTGTGAACGTCTGCCGCCGGTCTGAACCCCGCGACCGCGAGTTCGCAGCCTCAATTGTCAGTGTTTCTCATTCGCGCGAAACCCAGCACGCCAATATTTTATGTGCTCCTTTGACACAAACACACATTTATTTTATCAATTTCGTTAAACCTATTTCCAACACCTGTATCGCCATTGACGTAGCGTTGTTTGTATCACACGTTGTTCGAACATTTCATCCATTCGATTCGCTCCTCTTTTCAATTACGAAATACGTCGCGCTTTGCATAGGCTCGGTACAGGTATATATGTAAAAATGCGATATTTATATTTTCTTTTAATTTTAGCTCTTGACTTTTCAATAATCGCAGCGCCGAGTTAATGTGCGCGACGCGGCCGTTGAGCACCCTCTCGCAACCGTGAGGCAAGTAGTAGCTCGTGCCGGGGTTACGGAGACCAGGTGCTCACCTGCTCCTTGTTGGGTGGCTGGTTAGGCTTGGCGCCCCCTTTTATTCATACCCCCGGTAAAGCCCAGCGGAGGTTCGCAACGCGAACGAACGGCTGGGCGCGGACGTGAGCGGGCTTCCCTCGCGTTCTGGGGATGTTTAAGATTTGGATATCGATAATTAGATAATCCGACTATCAACGCGTGGGAAAGTGTGATCAAACGTAAAGATTCTACGATATATTTGTAATCTGTTAAAAATGTTTTTAAAAAATGTCCTTCATCTGATTGTTTTTTTTTTATTTTTTTTGAAATGGCAACAGACTCTTGTGAAGCTGAATCATTTCCGAGCTTTCACTTAATTAATCAATCATTGGTTTGACTAATTATGGTATATTTTATTTATGAATATTTTAACTTTTCCACGTTAAAAATAATTTAAATTTGAGAGAGTTGCGGTCTATCAATTCATTAACGATATATGTACGGACTAGAATTATGATATACTGAAGTTTTATTTATCTATTAGAACGTTCTTAATCTTATTTACCTTTTATTTATCTTTTTTTCAATTGTGGTAAAATTTTAATTTAACTTACAATAAACGAAGAGAAATAATGAATGAAAAAAGATAGTGCCAATTATCCGGGAGTAAACGCATACATACACACACACGTTTGATGTACCATAAACTGTGGTACACGTTTAAATACTGCATGCATCGATACTGACCTACCCTCGTTAGACATCAACACATCGAGAGACCGTTAAGAATACAGCTGTCTCGCGCGAAAGACTAGGGTCCGCGTGCCGACTCCCTTTAACGCCACGTTTAGCTCTAAAGGTGATTGACCGATTCCGTATCTTATTCTTAATGCGATGATTGTGTTCGATGACCCGATGAGTCGGAAGAACGACTACTTATAAATGTAAATGAGTTTACGATTCTACAAACTTTATAGTGTCTTGCCAGGAAGAGGATAATAACTCAATTACTAATACATGCGAAATTAATTTGAATCTAATTTTTTTAGATGTAAAATACGCTTGGTCGTGATTTGTTAATTTTGTTTATGCTCATTAGTTCCGGTCTACATTGAGAAAAAAAGTTGTTAACTTGATTAAATTTTTCAACTTGATAGAATTTCCTCAGTTCAAGTATTTATGTATTTAAGTTAAATATATATGTAGTTAAGAGAGTTAAATATATAATTGCTTAAAATTGGAGATATTCGACCGTTAATGTAATACATACAAATTGAAGTAAGAACGCCTTGTACGGTCAAGCTGGATCTTAGTGCTTTTTATAAATTTTACTTGTGTGATTTTTATATACCTTCTTTCAAATTCAACCGACTACGCGCCGAATTACTTTTCCGGTCATAACGCAGCTATAAGTTAGACATGAACAGGAAATATCACAATATTTTTCGCAATAAATTCTTTACAGTTTTTTTAGGGAGAATAAGGGGTCTAACATCAAGATGCAAGTTAGCATCGCTAATTATTAAATTATTTCTAATTTAATAAATGTGATATTACCTGTTCATGTCTAACTTATAGCTGTGTTATGAACGGAAAAGTAATTCGGTTGAATTTGAAAGAAGGTATATAAAAATCACACAAGTAAAATTTATAAAAAGCACTAAGATCCAGCTTGACCGTACAAGGCGTTCTTATTTCATAATTGCTTAAATTGAAGTTCAAGTATTTTATGTATTTAAGTCAAATACATAAATACTTGAGCTAAAAAAATTTATTTGAAGTGAAAAATTTGACCAAGTTAACAACTTGTTTTTCTCAGTGTACAGTAGGTGTAGTAAGACGTAAGAAATTAACCAACCACAGTCAATTATTCTCCTCGACTGTGATTGATCAATTTCTTAATTTACACCTATTGTAGACCGGGACTTATTTGTTAACATTACTCTCTCTCATTTTAGTTAAGCGAGGAACATAAAAAAGAAACATAAACGCGTGGAAATTGGCTTTCCAAAGTTTTACTTACTTGAAGAAACTTTCGGGGAAAGTTTCTTCAATTCATTTGCTGTCCTTAAGAAAAAAAAACTGATAAAATGTTTCACTAAACTGGTTGCTACATCAGTAACCGATGTCACTGCATCAGTAACTGATAATATAATATCATCAGTTATTGACATAGTAATCAGTTTATTGGAATACTTATCATATTCTTTTTTTTTTTAAGGGTGACAAAGGTTTTGTCGTAACAATAGAGCAACAACAATAAACATATGAATTTCTGTGGAATATACGTTATCACACTTTTTATCTTTATTTGCATGTAAAAAGGCCGCCGGAATAATTCGTATGAGATAATCGTTATACGGCGATGGCGGCGTTTTACATCTTAAATAGAGGGTTCAGTCCAACAGATCCCATATTACACGAGTTGTAGTCGGATTAAGAGACGTTCGCAGCCGGCCATGATCTTTCGCACTCCTCCGGTCGACGTTATCGTCGCCGTTGCAAATGCCGTCCATGCGGCGGCATGGAAGTGTTGCGCCGCCACATGGCGCGTTTCGTTCTCGTCCGTTGCCTTGAAAGTCCGTTGTGCGAGGGGTACAACGACGACTGGGCGAACGGGGCACCCCTATATACACACGCCGGCTCCAGTATTGAGCGGGCCATATCCGAGACGCGTGTACGCGCCCGATAGCTAGGCACCGTGGACGCACATACACACGTACGAAGCGTGCCGCTCGCGTGCAAATTAGGTAATTACCTGCGGACGCGCCGTCTTCGACGACTGGCACGCTTTTTAGCCCGAAGAATAATGCTGATCCGTCGTCGGCTAAGCCGGCGATAATCGGAATAGTAATCAGCGTGTACCTCGCGTTAGGGGAGATACTTAATTACGTAGTTTTTAATTAGCCCACCATACGTTTCCATGACACGTGGTTGTCTTCAGAGCTCACGTGGAACGATCTATGATTCGCATTTTATTAAAATTAGCATTAATCCTCAACTTACGAGGTGAAGAAAAGTTAGACTCTGCGCATAATAGAGGAATATTAGATATTAGGAATAGAAATTAAAATTTTAGAATCATTCTCTTCAAGGAACCCCATGACCCCTCTTATTTTTCAAAGACTAATAAAATGAAACTCACTAATCTTAAAAGCATTTTTATTATATCTTTTTGATGTTCGGACCTTTATTCATTTATTTTTAATCAACTAATAATAATCAATCTTACATTATTCTTATTTAAAGTATGTTAATAAACTTTCAGCGGTGTACACGAGCGTTGAAAGATTCAATATGGGTCCAATGGAACCACCTCGTAAGTTAAGAGTTAAATTGAGTGAGGTTTCTAAAATGAGTAAACGCGGACGAGTGAAAAATACATTAATGAACCATGATAAGTCTATCGATGTGCCAACTGTTATTTTCGGAATAAACTTTAATTCAATAGAACCAATTGGCATAACGCTCTATCTAGTTTGTAGCAACATTGTGTTACCTAATATATATCGATTTTTTCTGCATCGCTAACGGGTATCAAAAGTCGAGTCGAGTACTCAGATTCTGCAAAGGGCGTTTAATAGGGGAGACAGAGTGAAAAATCGCGACGGCAACCGTCGCGTCGGTGCAGATGAGCGAATTGAACGATACAAGAGACACTTCTTTGACCAATGGCTTTCCTATCAAGATTTAATATTTAAATACCCCGAAGTTTTATGCCGTGGTAAAGCTAAAAAAGATGCGGAGGGGAAGGAGGAAAGACCGACGAGGTAGGAGGGGGAAGAATGAAAGAGGTTTGGGTTCTCCGGGGTCCCCGGGGTCCCAAGCCATTAACATATCCTGTAGGGCCGGTAAGGCAGGTCTCGCAATATTTCGGAGAAGGCGAAAGGTTGGCACTTTCGCAACCTTTAACGGTCGCGGGCCCGAATTGCAAATCGCCTCGGGTGTGGATTCGGCGCGAATTCCGCGGGCACCGCTGTTAAAAGCTGTGGAACGAGAGAACGTGGCCCATCGCAGGACACCGTTCGCTTATCACAATCGCAAGGCGATACGCGTCCACGTTGTGGACGACTCCTGTTGTTTCCACCCTTGACATCCATCCAACCTTTTTGTCTCGCGTCAACGTACGCGGCTCGTTTTACTTAGTCGACTGGTAGAGAACACCGCGATTAAGCGATGAGGCGCGCATGGTGATAGCGATTGGCGCGCGGGCACACATCTTGGGGGATGGTTGCCATCCGAGGATTCCAGTTTTCCCTCCTCGCGGTTGCGCCCGGAGAAGCACCTTGGCGGATCCGTTGGATGAAAAATTCGTTGAGCGCGTGCCGGCTGCACGCACGACTCGACTACCCCTCGTCTTACTACCCTCGCGGCCTACCCTCGCTAATGTCGAAAGACGAAAGACGGAAGAAGAAGCGAGCGAGATGGAGAGTGGGGTGAGCTTAGTTATCGAACAGGCCGACCGACCGACCGACCAACCAACCAGCCAACCCCCTGTTAGGCGCTCTCTTGTCGCTTGTTTCCGTACCTCGGTCTCTTGTGTCTCGTCCCGATGTGTCTGGTCCCGTTGCGTCTGGCCCCCGTCCCGTCTCGCAACTCGTAACAGGGCACACGCTTCAACTTTTATTCCCACCGACGACGAGAACGCAGCTCTCGCAGACGTTGTTATTCAACGTCTATCCGCTTTTCTGTTTACGCTCAGTTCGAACACCAGCGTAGCCTCTTCTGAGATTTTCGTTCCCGACGATGTAGATGCGGGAGGATGCGCCCTACGCCCAATTGTCGCGCTTCTAAAATGGCGCGAATAAATCTATAAGGTCGCTTCCATGATACGTTTATAGCATGGGAATCTGAACTCAGACTGTATTACACCGGTTTCCATGTCTGGCAATTTAAATAACATGAATACGACTGAATATAATTAACTCGTAGCTGGTTTTTATTCAGAATAAAAGGTTACATTTTTATATTTTTTTGTAAGCTTTTCACCGTATTGTTTAAGATTTGTGTTTTTCACGTGAGAAAATTGCCGTCTTATTCGCGTCATTTTAATACGGACATCCATTTAAATTTGTTAATTATTATTTATATTTAAATGCATTACATTTAATTTATATTTAATTATGGTTTATATTTACTATTATATATTATTTAATTTATAATTTATTATTTACATTTAATTAACATCGCCATGCGAAAACGTGATGGTTTATCAAAAACCGTAATCTTAATCTTTCGATATTCAACAGGCTTATCACTTATCATTGCAAAAAAATCGAAACGGTTGCAGGGCCGCCCTTCGGGACCCTTACGCGCGGGAACCATACGCGGCGGGGTACGATGGGATACAACAGAATGATTCATACAGGCACATTAACCGGGATGCTCGGGAATCTGGCTAACGAATCATTTTCAAACGGCGTACATCTTTTTTACGAGTGATAGCCAAAGAGGGACCGCCGCGTGGTCCATTCTTTGTACGATGAACGAACGTTGCTAAATCCGACTACATTAACAGTGCATAAAATGATGTGCAGGTAAATTTGACTATATTAGCAAGAAGAATGCGTGCGGCCGATGTCCCGGCGGATGTTCGTCCTCTCACGGCTGTGTTTCATTCGATAAATGCTCCCCCCATTTTCTCTTTCTCTCCCTCTTTTTCTCTTTCTATTTTTTGTAATATACCATAATTTACGCGGGAAAAACGGTTTTGCTAAAGTGTCTAAAAATTTAGCTGGATACTGATCTGAAAATAATTTTGTTAGACGATTCGAATAATTATATTATATAAACTGCTCAAGTTGGTTACTATTATGACAAAACTTTTTGCGGCTCATATACTTAAGCGTTCTTCATAATTATTTTGATGATCCAACAAAATTATTTTCAGATCTGTATCTCGTTAAAGTTTTAATTACTTCAGCGAAACCGCACTGAAAAAAAAAGACTGGTTATAACTACCAAATGTATAGTGAAATAGTATCAATTAAATATTTGCTCAATGTAACAAATGTAAAAAATAATTTTATTTTTCTAAATATTTAGTAACTTATACCAGATTTGATAATACTTATTAAACATTTAGTAAAATAAAATTATTTTTGGTTATTTTGACATAATATTTAATTGATACTATTTCACTATACATTTGGAAGTTATAACCAGACTTTTTTTCAGTGTAGTGATCTAAAAGTAATGAAGTACTTGAATATCGGAATTAAATATTTTCAGGACGTGTATTATATGTCACTAAAAACGATAATTATTGAAAATAAAATGATCACAGATTAAATAGCTGATTGAATTAAAATTCTGCTCAATATTACTTGTAATTAGTTATCTCGCAAAGAAGAATCTACACTAAAAAAAACTGGTTATAACTACCAAATGTATAGTATCAATTAAATATTTGGTCAATGTAACCAAAAATAATTTTACTTTTCTAAATATTTAGTAACTTATACCAGATTTGATGATACTTACTAAACATTTAGAGAAATAAAATTATTTTTGGTTATATTGACAAAATATTTAATTGATACTATTTCACTATACATTTGGTAGTTATAACCAGACTTTTTTTCAGTGTAGTGATCTAAAAGTAATGAAGTACTTGAATATCGGAATTAAATATTTTCAGGACGTGTATTATATGTCACTAAAAACGATAATTATTGAAAATAAAATCACAGATTAAATAACTGATTGAATTAAAATTCTGCTCAATATTACCTATAATTAGTTACCTCGCAAAGAAGAATCTATACTAAAAAAAACTGGTTATAACTACCAAATGTATAGTGAAATAATATCAATTAAATATTTGATCAATGTAACCATAAATAATTTTACTTTTCTAAATATTTAGTAACTTATACCAAATTTGATAATACTTACTAAACATTTAGTAAAATAAAATTATTTTTGATTATATTGAAAAAATATTAATTGATCCTATTTCACTATACATTTGGTAGTTATAACCAGACTTTTTTTTCAATGCGTTCCTTCCGTGCACAATTTAAGAAACAGCTTTAACCCTTAAACACGTAAGTGGGTCAGAGAGACCCCATATGAAACTTCGAACGCTTAC
>QKQZ01007655.1:0-16349 GCA_003595255.1 Solenopsis fugax | reverse complement strand
CCGCCGCCGCCCCTGCCGCTGCAGATGCAGCAGCAGCGTGCCTTTTCGAAGTCGATGACGTCCCTACCGCCGGAGCCGTTCATGATTATGCGCTCGAAGGCATTAAATCGGCGCGTTTCAATTAACGTCGGTGGTGTGAAGCATGAAGTACTTTGGCGTACCCTCGAACGGTTGCCGCACACGCGTCTAGGTCGATTGAGAGATTGCAATACCCACGAGGCAATAACCGAGCTCTGTGACGATTACTCCTTAATTGACAACGAGTACTTTTTCGATCGGCATCCTAAATCGTTTAGTTCGATTCTTAATTTCTATCGTACTGGCAAGCTCCATTTAGTAGACGAGATGTGTGTGCTGGCGTTTAGCGATGATCTTGCTTATTGGGGTGTCGACGAGCTCTATCTTGAAAGTTGTTGCCAGCACAAGTATCACCAGCGCAAGGAGCACGTACACGAGGAAATGCGTAAGGAGGCGGAGTCACTCCGACAGCGTGAAGAAGAGGAGTTCGGTGAGGGAAAGTGCGCCCAATATCAAAAATGGTTGTGGGATCTTCTGGAGAAACCAACTACCTCCATTGCGGCACGGGTAAGTTGTACCGTGGCTTGAAAACTAATTTGCGCGTATATGTCCATGTAACAGAACACAATGTATATGAGAAATGTCGCGCATCGTCACTCCACCTGTTATGTACATATCTAGAGAGTATGTCCCAGTAAAAATGAGAAGTAGTAATGCAAATATATTTCGAGTTGTCATTGTCATTTTTCATTTTATAATACTATTCAACAAAACACTATTTTTTTCTCCGTTGTCAGAATTTACGAATTTATAAAACACGTCAGGAATTATAATAAGTTAGAGTGAAAGAACCTAAAAATAGCATTCTTAGTAACTTTTTGTGGCAAAAAAACTTGTTTATAATTTAACATTCAAACAGCTATAACTACTTGAAAATAAGTCGCACGGTCATAAATTAAAATCCATTTAAAAGCTCTTGAATTGTATATTTAGATGCCGTTTAATTTTATTTAGAAACAAGTTTCTTTCTATAATTAAATGTTGAAAATGATCAAAAATACTATTTTTAGTTCATTTTATTATAATTTATTCAAAATTATGACATGCTACATAAAGTCTGACAATGGCATGTTTAGAAAATATCTTCGGGATGCATTATTAGGGCACTTTGGAAAGAAATAATTGATTTTTTTTAACAGGGTAATATTGTATAAATTATTAATGTTTATTCATATAAACTAACATATTTTAATATTTTTATAAATTATTTTAACAATTTTCCAACTTTTATGAGAATTTAAGAAAATATGGTTCAATTACTAATTAATATTTAAGAATCATGTAATTGAGAAGTTTTTTAAAAACGGATAAGTATTAAAATTATTGTATAATATATATAAAATTATTATATAATGCATATTAAAATTACTGCTCCTATTTATATTTAAAAAATATTGTCAATTCAATTTTGATGGGACATCCTGATAAATACCGATTTATTACAAAAAAATAATTGTTTTGAATTTGAGCTTTAAGTTGAATTGCTAAATAAAGACGCATGTTATTTGATTAATTGCATTATTTATATTATTCGAGATTATCTTCTAATTATTTTTACGATAAATACGAATACGCATATCTATACGCATTACGCACATCGAGACAAGATGATTGATTTAATAAAACCGGAGAATTTTTGGAGAAACTGTCATTAAAAGAACTCAATAACAAAAATTATATATATTAGACATTTCTCAGATATTTTATAAACAAAAAATAAAATTTTGATAAATATCTTGTTTAGGGGAGCTATCTCCGATGACCTTGACCTTGATATGTTCTGTCGAGGTCATGATCCTGAGAGACCAGGAAGTTTTAGCCGTTATTCGTTATTCATTAAAAATTTATTATGAATATTATTAATAAAAGTGTGCGATTTTTATTACTGAAGACCTGCCTGTGGCCTACAGACTGTCGTTCATTTTGCCCCACCCTAGTCGTCCTCCATCTACAAGAGCACAGTCCTCCAAAAGAGAATCAGGTCCCTTACTGGTAGCCTGCTTATCTGTTTTGACTCGAGAGAAGCCGAGCCCAGCGTCCCTAGCTTTGGCCCAGCATATGCCGGGCAAGTGCCAAGTACAAACTTGCTTCATCCTTCTCTTCACATGTTCTATACTTGGTCGTATCATTTCATCCCAGCTTGTGCTTTTGATAATTAAGGGCACCATGTCCAATTAATATCTGTAATACTAATCTGGTGTCCTTTCTGCTCAACGTACGATTAGTATTGTAGATATTTGGACTTGGCTCGGAGCATAAATTCGTTAAGCGTCTCCCTCATCAAAGTCCTAGCCTATCCACACATGGTGCTTATTTCACTCTTGCAGTAGTTAAGATGTTCGTTCCGCAGCCAGGCCTTAATCTTCCTCTTACTTAGGAAAAAAAGGACCCAGCGTCAGTCTTAGTACAATCATCTTCATTCTTAATACAGCTCTAGCGAACTGATCTCATTATTATGAATTCCCGAATGATCGGGGCTCAAGTTAATATCTATAACATTGTCTCTTGCCAGTTCCTTCATTTCATATTTGCAGCTCCGGACTACAGCGAGGTAAATATCGGAGCACCAATCACTCTTATCACAGTTTGGTTATCCAAGCAAATCATGATGCGCCTCCCCGATTTTTTTCTTTCTAGAATTGACTGGACACATGTTAAGATCGTTACGATCTCTGCCTGAAAGATCATAGTATTTATCAACAGGAAAGCTTTCCCCTACATTCTCCTGACAACAACAGAGATCGTCTTAGAGCCATCTGTAAATCGGACCCCGCTCTGAGCACAAGCTTGTGATATGCACCTTGGAACGTCTATCCAAGGCCTGAATAGCAGACATCTTATCTTATTTCGCCTTAAATATGGGGTTAAATAGAATACCTTTAGGAAGTCTCGTACGATCGACCCCTACTTTCCATTTCACTTCATAGGCTAATCGGTATGCTGGAGCTGTCGTCGCTAAAACATCTGATGAAACGGCTCGGTACAAAACAGTATACTCATTGCTGCCACCGGCGTAGTTCGCATGGCACCCAAAACCCCTTTAAAGGTTAGAGCCTTGATATGCTTCAATGTCGCCATGGCAATTTTTTTCTGCACGCTAGATCACCATACAAACTACTGCGTATGTTAGGCCAAAGTATCGCCGTATAGAGCCATGGACCGTACTAGGTTTCAAGCCTCATGTCTAGCCAGATTCTTTTGCACATCCAGAAGAAGCATACGCTCCTGCAATGACTGTCAAGATGCTCCTTTTAAGACAGCTTCCTATCTAGAATCATTCCTAAATATTTCGCTGACTCAGTTAGAACTAGTCTTATCTCTTTGAAAGTGAGCGCTTCTATTGTGTCCACTTTGTATTTGCGAGTGAAAACAACAAGCTCAGTTTTTAGTAAATTCACTGATATGCTAATCTCTCTGCACCACTTTTCTATTACCTCTACTGTACTCTACATGAAATTTAGGAGCAAATCAAGAAAGAATCCTCGTATCAGTAGCCAAGTCATCTCAAAGAGTGGAAAGAGCATTTTCTCCTGTGGGCAACCTCTCTTCATCCTTCTTATTCCCATTCTTCGCCCCATTTATCTTAAATATGACTCTTGATCGAGCCCTAGAAATAGTTTATATACCAGCGCTCTTAGTCTCAGAACATTGGACTCAGGAATCCCCAGAATGAAGTTCTTACAATCGCTAAATGCATTCTTGACAAATACTTTCCAGCAGTGCTGAAATCTGAATTTGGCTTCTCCAGCCGCCTGCGGTCGTATCCTCGGGAAGCCTCAGGACTACTACTCTGTACTGCCTTTGAAGTACCTCCAAGTCCCACCATTTTGAGCTTGGATTTTTCTCAGTGAGATACTACCGATCTGTTCTTTGAATCAGCACAGCGACATCTCACGCACATAACATTTTGCGTATTTAGCCATCACGGCCCCTCCCTTATGATAGACATGGTGGAATCCGGGAAACTCTTGGATTCTGTCGATTTCTTTATCTAGATCGTACCTCTTAAAAGCGCCAGCCGTTCAGCGGTGAACACCTCATCAAGATAGCCCTCCGCCCTGACGAGAGTGATTGTGACGGTCAGGGAGAATATACTGAGTTGACATAGGTTTCTTTGTGAAATTTGTCTCTTGTCGGGTATTTTCGTCGAGGGAAGGGTGTTCTTGGAGCTCTTCCAACTTATTATTGACGTGCCCCTTCTCCCCGTTCAGCGTTGTTGAATGAGCCTCGGTACCAGGAAGGATTCCACTTCGGGGTCCTCTTCCGCTCCCACTCAGCTCTTCTTTTCTCTGCACCGGAACGGTTCGTCAGGCGGAAAACCCGCTGCGGCCACAGAGTTCGTCATCGCATTGCAGCGCTTCCTAATGAGTCCACTGCCTCTGCCCCAGAGTGTCTTCCTACTGCGCAAGCCCTCCACGAGTTCTTTAAATGAATTTAAATTAGGTTCCATTTTGGTCTCACAAGTAGCTAAGGAACTTTCAGTCCGCTCATGCGGAGCCCCGTATGCGTACGTATGGCTAGATACACTGTGGTTTCGCTCGGTTCCCGTGACATCGTTTGAGATATTACCCCATTAGAGCCATGCAGCACGATAATTTCCAGCTTGGTTTAGTAGGGAGTTGGTCCACAACAACAACCTTTCCCTAGACGGGGGTTTTATTCCCGTCGGGCTAGATTATAATCGCTAGGTTATAGCCTAGTCGCACTGTGCCCCCTCGAGAGCACACATTGGGCTTCCTCCTATCCGCCACCTGGAGACGCGCTCGGTAGCTCGATCTCTGGGCATTAAAAAGTTGTTAATAAATAAAGTTAATAATGTTAATGCGTATTCCTTTGCAAAGTAAGGTTTACCTGGGGAGTCTCTGCTCTTCCTACTGGAAAGTAAAACCCGAAAGATATAACCTGACCTATATCAAATTTTTGTAACCTCGTTGATATTGACGTTCCTGTCCAAAATGGCAATGTGTTCACTACGGAAATTCCTATTCATAACCTAATCCAAATTTTAATTTTAAGGCAGAAATTGTTTAGCAAAATTTTGTATAATTTGGGGTAAAATGAACCAAAAATAGCATTTTTATCATATTCATGGTTTATTTGCGACTTACAAATTTTCTCTTGTCATTCCGTAAATGATTAGAAAATATTATGAAGACCTTTCAAATAAATTTTTGGTATGTCTGCATATCAAATGTCTTGATTTGTTTTTGTTAAGTTAAAGAAGTTTAAATGTATGATTACATGAAAAAATAAAGTTATTGTTCTGAAAGAGTCCTATTTCTTGTGTATTTTAATATGTTGAAAATAAGCCTGAAGTCCAAATATACGGTAATGTACTTAACTTTTGTCGGTAATTGACTTTTGTCTGAAATATTTTTCAAAATAACCATTTGCTTTGTTCTTAAACAGATTTAGTTTTCCATTGTTTTTAAATAAGGATGGTATGAGACATTCTCTATATCACTACTATATTTATATGTTAATTACGTATATTATCGTATATTTGGGCTTCAGTTTCAGCATACTAAAATACACTTTTACAGATGGATTTTTTTTAGAATAGTGCTTTTTTTCATAAATTTAAACTTTTTTAATTTAACAAAAACAAATCGTATAAATAATATCAAAAATTCACTTGAAAAGTTTTCCTTGCCTACGGAATTACGAAAGAAAATTTGATTATGCCACTAATAAATTGTGAATATGACTAAAAATACTATTTTCGATCTATTTAATCACAAATTACACAAAATTTTGACGTGCGCAAATGTAAACGTCGGATTCGTTTTTAGCACTCAAAAATCTATAAGAATCAGTTGGTCTATTTCAAAGAATAAGACGTAACTTTTATTTTGACCAGTGTTATTGAAAAATCACTTGTTATAATATCATTATAACAACTTTATGTGATTTTGTATGTTTGTAATTATTCATATTATTTGTATAAAGTTGTAAGTGGCAAAATTGAACCAATGGAAATCATTGTAATTTGTTACAGTTATTTCCAATATATTATTTAAATATCTAATAATTTATTAACACAATATATTATAGTACTTAAAAGAAGAGTTAAATCAAATAATGTTAATGTAGCAGGTTTTAAATTGAAATCTAGCTTTAAACTTAATAGTATGACTTCCTTATCATAGTATACCAGATGATTCGCGACATTTCTCAGGCTCATAGCTTTTCTTACATTGTTCTCTCAAAGAAATTTGTGTTTGTAATTATAATTTTGTCGGCTTACTAGGGCTACTTACACTTACTTATTTTGTATTTATATTGGTTTTTTAATGTGCGTATACATATATATTTATACCATCAGTGATCGAAAAAGTCAAAGCATTAAGTACCTTCGTGTTAACTTAGAATTAAAGCATTTTGAACACGAGTTGAACATAAATTCTTTGATCGCCAAATTATATTTGAATTCTTATTTATCAATATTTTTCAATAAAAATAATTTTGTTTGTATTAATCCATTTATGTATCCACGTTTGCAATTTTTTGCCAGAACTTTCATATGAGCATAGATATTATTAAATCAATATTACAGCATCGATTCGAATATATAATAGCTCGTATATAGGTAAACAGATTAGAAAGAACGTATAATCTTTAATTCAGTTTTATTTCAGATAGTTCTATGAAATGCTTGATCGGAAAATCGCAATCGATTTTGCTGGCTCTTTAAAGTATTTATGTATTTTATAATGTATTTTATAAATAGCAGTTGTTTAATAAAAATTTTAAATAATTTAATATTGCACATTTCCACTCTATTAATAATATTCATTAAAGAATTTTTATTAATAAATTAACATTTAATTTATCTTTAAAATATTAAATATAATATAAAATTTTTGTTATTGTATAAGTTTATCACAAAAGAGTTATAACAAATATAACATTAATCATTAATGATTGATATATTCGTAAATTGTAATGTATAATTTTATACATTCCACACAGCACATTTTATTAAAGGAAACTTCCTTAGGACGATTCTAAAATATCCTATGGTCATTTCGAAGATGTAAGAACATTCTTCAAAGTCTTATGAACGTCTTTAAGAAGTCTGTGCTGTATGCAGGGATTATTAATCCTCCGTATCCAATCTATTTTTTACTACTTATTTTTAGTGAAAACTACAACTGGTCATTGATAACGTTTTCCAAAGAATTTTTGGGCTCTAAAAAATCTGGAAAAATTCTAGTAAATTCTTTTAATACTTAGCAATACGATTGTACAGTTAAATGACTCAAATCATTTTTTTTTTTCCTTTTTTTATCATTTCCAAATTTGAGGCAAAATCGAAAAAATTGTATTAATCTGACCCAGGCTAGTGTATGAAGGATTAAAAAAGTATTGAAAAAGTTATACTGTAACAAAAAATTGGCTTAAAGTTACGTCAATAATTTAAAAATGTATTTAATGCAAATGTACCTTCAAAACTTAAACATATTAAAATTTATTTCTATTTTCATTGCAAGCCATTAATCATTTGCAAATTAATTTGGGTCATATCCATCCAGATGATTTTCCCCATTTTGCTGAGTCTGCCTCAAATTCGAACATATATAAAAAAAAAGTAAAAAAGTTTCGGGACATGTATAATCCTATTTCTGAATATTAGAACATCGAAATTTTTTCAGATTTTTGAGAGTTCAAAAACTTTTCCATTTAAAACACAACCGTCCTGGTGACCTAGATAGTTTGATTAAGTAATAACAAAAATAGAGTTTGCGGAGAGTTAATCTATCTTTCTATTGATATATGTTTTTCATTAAGGAAAATTAATCGAAAATTAATAAAATCAAAAATAAATAAAAATATTATTTTCCATAATGTCGATAGATAACAAAAGTAAAGAATTGTTCAAGAAGTTAATCTCTATTTGACCTTGCAGCAAAATCGAATTCGTGTGAATCGATCGAGTATTGCTAGTAAATTATAAATTGGATCGCAATCTATTCACGTTCTATTCAGTTTCGACGTTGATTAGCATCATAGTTAGTGTTTTATTTAACTATTTTGGTTGGTTTTTCTTTAATCTTGCTAATTTAATATCACATATAACATGTTTATTCTCATTTTAGTGTAAGTATGCGTAGTTATATATTCACATTGATCTTTAATATAATCTAATATATATATTGTGTTTTTTACAGGAAATCTGTGTATATAAATTTTTTATATTTATTATATTTTATACATTTTATACTTTTACTTCTAGGTGTTACCCAACTTGATACTGCTTCTTTCTCTGTATTACTAATCTAGCTTTTAATTCATAGTCTGTATTTGTCCCAAGAATAAATGATCATCCTGTCATATAATCGGCCACCGATGATAATGGGAGTGTTTTATATGCGATTACCAGGTATCACGTTGATTCTTTCTCGACACCGCTCCCTAAACATCATTACTAGTCGCTACCAACGAATTCAATTCGATATTGTGTGTGTACATAGATATCTAGATGCCTTACATGCATCTGTATAAATACATAAATTCGTTTAGAAGTTACAATTTTATACTATATTTATACTAGATATAATAATTTATATAAAGAAAGTACTTATATGATAAAATATTTATGTATAAATTATGTAAAGTGAAACAAATTTGCAGTAATTTTCTTCTTAATATTTTGGTGAATACAAAATAAACACACATAGAGCAAGAATAATGACGTTTTTATAAAAATAATGATATTTTTTTTCAATGTAATTTTGAATCACTTTTTAAAATATACATATTTTTTAAAAAAAGCACATTATATATCTATATTTTTTAATAAAATTTTTTTATAATTTCGAATTTTATTAATCAAATTTTTTATATCATTATTTTAAATTACATTGCAAAGATATAAATAAATAATGATGTTAAAAATTCGATTTACGATGTAAAATATTTAACAAATTAATGTTTTTATTTATCAAATATTTGACGTTATAATTAAAAACAAAATAATGAGTTAAAGATTCATTTAAAGAATTTTAAAGTTTCCTTTCAAATTTTTTATATAAACAGATTAATTTCGTATTTATTGATAAATATACGTAACTCTGGCAGAAATGTATACAGTTTTCCTAGACATTCATCCAATTAATGTTCAATATTATTGTATTCTCGTTAGTTGTAACAGTACTTCGTAGACAATGGACAAGAATTTGATAGAGTTTTATTCAGTGAAAGCAATTTTCCTAGTACAAATATGTACAAACATCTGCTCAATTATTGTCTAGTATTAATAGACATGTCTTCACACTCATTGCTTATAAATAATTAAATAGTCTATTCATTTCTGCTGTCATTCAGTAATGGGTTTAAATTTTTTGCACATTTCGTTCGCAGTAACTGCAAAACGTTACATTTTGATTGGGATACTGAGTTTTACTTCTAGATTATTCATAGATTTATAAATATCCAATAATTGCTTTAAAAAATGCATAAAATTTCTACCAAAGTGAGAAGAAGGCTTATGAGGCATATATAACATTATTTATGTCATTTGGATATTTATACATATACAACAAAAGTCAATGAAAAATGTAACTATCGAATATACAATTAAAGAAATATTATAAATCTTGTGCAACACACAAAAAGATTGCAGAAACATTGCAGAAATACTTCATTACACAATTACAATATTGCAAGAATATTATGAAATGTTATTGCAATATTGCTGTAAAATGTCCGCTTTTAGAAATATTAAAATTCAATATTGCAGCAATATTACAATATGTATATTTAATAATATTTTGTCATAATAATTAAAGCGTTTTTAATTTAATTTTTGGCATCTTTTTTATATACTTGTATATGTCTCGCAGATTATTTGTGATTTCGAATAACGTTGAAATTTATAAAGATTAGAATCTCATTTGAATCACATTAAAAATTAATGTTGAAACTTATGAGGAACCAAAACACCGCAAACCCAAAATCTCCGATTTAGTTTAGTATGACACATGCAAACAATATATTGGAATGGAAATATGAGGAAAGTTTTTATAAGTGAAATTCAAGGACAATGTTTAAATATTTGTACATAGATTTATTTAATTATATGATGCTACGAACTTTCTTCCAATATATCCGAATGAACACCAATTAACAATACACAGTGTTATTAATTTCAACTCAACAGGAACATATTTAACATATAGGCAATTACAAGCTTTACATTGTATTAAAGCAGTTTAAACAATAGTATACATGGTGTAAATAAATATAATGTCAAATATTCTAGGAAAATATTCCTATTGACTAAACATTAAAAATAATTTATATAAATATGAGTTTAGAAACTCTTAGTCTTTGAAATAGATGGAATTTTATTGAAAATTTCACAATAAATTCCTCCTATCTCAGAAACTAAGCGTTTCTAAGTACATATTTATAGGAACTTTTGTTTGATCAATAGAAGTACATCCCTAGAATATTTGACATTTAATAATTTACACTTTATATATAAATCTAATTTGCATCATCTAATTTTAAAATTTTGATAAATCAACAAATGTGCACAAGTACACAAATGTTTATACACAAAATTATATTTACTTTCACAATGTTTTTAAAATATTTCCACAACATTATTAAGATTAAATTACATATGTTTTAACAGCTTTTGTTTCTGAAACTGCATTACAAAATATGCAAGATTACAAATTGCTATAATGGAATTGCGTATTGTATGTATTAATGACCCTGTCGGGTCATTAATAACTAACTACCTAATTTAGTCCTATATATCGCGTTTCTGTATCCGATATTGATATTTCATGTATTGTATATATTTGCCGTTATCAAAACAAACATTTTAAATAGTACATACTAAAAGTACATATACTTTCTTGATTTTAGAATTATAAAATGTATAAAAGTCAAAATAAAATAATTTGTTTTGTTCAAAGCATTAATTTTAATAAAAAATTTTTATATATAAAGCTGTCGTAAGCCCAGCAAATAAAAATAAATTCAAATAAATTGCAATCCATTTTAATTTATCTGAGTTCGTGTTTCAGAATCTCGGCACATTTTTGGATTCAAATAGACTGGAATGGATTGAAATACGAAATGTGCTATTCATTATTTTAAATTCGGATGGATTCATATCCTCATTATATTATTTTTAGATTTAAATAAATTGAAATACAAAATAAGCTACTCATCATGTTGAATCTGGATCATGTATTTATATTCACAATATATTATTTTTGGATTCAAATTGATTCGAAAAATCTGAAGCAATTTGAATCCAATTGATTCGAAAAATCTATGCAAATTTGAAAATGTCGAAATAAATTCATTTCTATTCATTTCAATTCATTTCCATCTGCTAGGAGTAAAATAAAAATTTAGCAGACAATAAGTATTTTTTATTTAGTTATAAATAAATCTTATTTTAATATAATTTCATTTTTAGCTTTATTATGAAAATATGTTTGGAAATAATAAAACATAAACAATGGTGATTAATCAAATTTTGACTAAAAAAGAAATTTAAAATTCTAAGTTTATTATCACCGAATAAAAGTGATGACTGCAATACCATGTTAAATAACATTTGTATGAATTCTCATAGTACGAAATTAAACATGTATCGTTATTAAAACATCTCAGTTGCGATTTTCGAATTTTAATATTTATGAAAAAATCTTCTTCAGTAACACCTGTCATCTTATTTCGTGCGAATGTAATTATCCGTGTCCTCGATGTATATTTGACGCACCACAAACAATACACATTGCACACATTGTTGCTTCAAAGTGAAATAATATTTTGCGCGGGGTTATCATGAGACATATATTTTCCTTACTTTTAGAAATAATATTGACTTCCACAAACGATCCTAATGAAATCAATTGATAATTCTTAATGAAACTAATTCCAGTAAATATCAACTAACAATATAACATCAATCTATTAACTTCATACTTAACTATATAAATGTAATATAACATGTTTTACGTAACAGTTATATTCTTGAGTATAAAATTGATGTTATGTTAATATTAGTTATTACTAGGTTAATCTTATCATTTTATCCATTAAATTGCTCAGAATGTGAAATCCGACATCTGTACCTTATGCTTTTCAACACTGTTCTGTTGGTTTTATCTCGTCGTATGTCTGTATGAAAAATGGATTACGATATAATGTTATTAAATCTTTCGAAATTCGGCACTAATGTGCATTATTTCTATTCGTAGAAATATAATTTTCTTTATTTTTTCCTTTCTCGTCGTCCGCTTTCAAACATGTTTTCTTTGAAAGGCCTCTATCAATATTACAGAAATTATTGATTTGTGTTAAGTATATTTAGAACGTATAAGGGGTTATAACTACAGTTGTACGGAGAGTATACCTTTCAACCGTAATCCGATAATGTGTGTTAGTTTGAAACATTGTGAAACACAATAATAATAGAGTTTCAATAAATTTGTGCGAATACATTGCGAACAGATTAAGAGTAGATTACTCTAAAAAAAGTACACGAAATGATATAGGTTTAACATTATTTAACGTTTATATAGGGTATAAATTAATAAGTATCAAACATTCGAAGGACGTATTCTCATCGATGAAACATTAAAAATAGTTCATATGAATATGGCTTTAGAAATGCTTAGTTTTTGAGGTGGTATTTTATTGTAAAACAATGAAATATTTTGAAAAAGTCATTGACAAACAAAGACAGAAATTGTATGCCCTAAAGGGATATAAATAGTCATTTTTGGAAAAAATCGATTTTTCTTGAACAATCGATTAATCTTTATTACTTAAAGATTCTATTCTTTTTAAATGGGATTANCTTAAAGATTCTATTCTTTTTAAATGGGATTATATGATTTTTTTACACAATTTGATTTGTTCAATTATTCTATAATAATATAATTAATTATATATAATTAAAAGTATTACAGCAGAACTATAAAAAAATCATTAGTTTACAAGATATTTTATATTTTATTCTAGGATATTTTAAAATCAATTATTTTATTGTCAAGTTTTTCTACTTATTTTTATAATATTTTCTAATTAGTTTTATAATAAAATTTCTCCTCGGAAACTAAGCGTTTCTAGTCCTATATTTGTATGAACTTTTTAAAATGTTTGATCGATGGGAATGTGTCCCTAGAATGTTTAATATTTATTTACACCTACAATTCTCACAGTGTTAATATTTAAAAAATTATGGTATATACAAGGTGTCCATAAAGTCTGTTATCACTCCCTATATTGCAGAAACAATTCAAAATTATGAGAAATCATGAAAGACGAATTCGATCATTTCGAAGAACTACTCTTTTAAAGAAATTAAGGAGGTTGCCTCCTCCTGCTCCTCCCCAGAAATGTCTTAAAACATCCCAACTCAAATGGAACTCCCCATATTATAGTATATCGTTTACCATATTGATGTTTATGAACATCAACAAACCGAGAGAAAAATGATTAGTAATTATATAATTGTTATCATATTGATATACATAACATGGTGAGAATTATACAAACATGATCTTTTAAAACGATTGATTAATGAATGTAAGCAAAAATCATCTATACCGAATGAGTGTATTGAAATTAGTACGATCAACGGTTTATGATTTGAAAAGATTATGGAATAACATATCTTACATTTTAACGTATACAATAATACACCTTCTTCTATTAATAGTTTTAGGAAAAAAATATACCCAATTATTTTTTCCCTTGAATTTTCGATTTAGACAAAAGAACTTTTTGTACAATATATATATATATATATAAATTACATACATTTTTATGTGTTTAATTCCATTTTAAGGGAATAAAACATCGCGATCAAAAACACCTTGGTTTCATAATAGTAAATATAAATAATTCGGCTTTTAACGAGCAATTTGATTGAAATAATAATACCACTAAATTAACCATCTAACAATATCATTTGATTTATTCAAAACAAATATTACTTAATTGAACATCTAATAATATCATACGCGTTTTATGCTACACAGAGCCTTTTTCAGTGAAAAAAGTTTTTACATTTCTATAAATTTACTGTATTAAAATGTGTAATAATTTCTCGTGTTGGTGACCCAAATTATCATCGCGAATCACAGAAATCTTATATGAACCTTCGATCCAGATGTTTTGAACACGCAATTAAATGTGATTAATATAATGCAATCCATGTGTTTTCGTTCACATTGTAAAATTGAAACATAAATTAAGTTAATTCTTTATATCCAACTGTTCTTCGTTTTCAGGCGAGAATGTGTGGAAGTCCAATATGTTATAAATTCCTTATACTGGTTATTTTAGAGAGGTCAGTAAATTGATTTTCAGTCACAGAGAGTGAGACCCAATATGTTAAAACGGAGTGTTAGTTGCGTGTTCGCCTCGGATCGAATCTTAGATGTTGCTTCTATGGCTTACAGTTAGAGACCTTGGTTTCATCTTTTAGAACGAATATCCATATCTGTACTATCAAAACGAAAAAGGATATGAGAAGAATGTAATTAATAAAAACTTTGTTTTTAAAATATTTTATAATAGAGCATTCAGATTTTTGTCTAAAACACAACAAAAGTTAACAAGCAAATTTTTTTTCAACTATATATATATTTGTGTATATATATATATACACTGTTAAAAATGTCATAAAATTTCATGAACTTTTAATATACAATGGTAAATAATATTTAAATCACTCTTAACTGAAATGATTTTTAATGTACATTTTAATGAAATTAAGTTTAAGCGAATTAAAATATATAAGTGTACTGAAATTTAATATACTTTTAATACAAACGTAAATGAAATAATACAAATAAATAATACAAACGTTAATGAAATTTAAAACATTAGTAAATGAATATTTATATACTGCATTACTTTTTATTCATTACTTTTTATTTACGGGCTTGAACCAAGCTTCCTTTACATGTTAATTATGAGTCATTAAGAAATTTCTAACAGTGTATATGTATAAGTAATATAGCTTTAAAAAACACGTTAAAAAATGAGTTAGTTATACCGCTTTGTCTGTACTCATCTTAGAGGGTTCGCTATTTGGCGGATTTTAATTTCTTTATAATGTTGTATATAGAAAGATATTTATAACAGTAGGCACGATAATAAATAATTTTTCTATAAATCAAAGTAATATACATTTTTAAGCGCTAAAAATAAAGTTAACTTTGGCAAGATATCAAAGGTACAAATAGAATGATACATTGCAATGAATAAATTGATACGCGCTAATCCATAAATTCCTAAACCTATTTGGAAAAATGATTTCTCTATAGGGCACAATATTACTTTATATAAAAAATCACAATTCTCCGAGAGAGGAAGAAACGCATAGTTTGTTAAAAACAAAACATTTAGTATAAAAAGTAAATTCCACCATATTTTGCGTCAATTTATTAATTACACAGTCTAATTTCTGTAAATCTGTATTTTTGATATTTTGCCAAAGATGTTTAAATTGATGAAATTGAGCAATTGTATACAAGAAATGCCATACAGCACAAAATATTTTAAAATATTTTCAAAAAATATTTTTTAAAAATATATTGAGAAATATTTTAAAAAGATTTTAATAATATTTTTAAAAGATTTTAATAAGATTTTAAAACATAAAAATGGAAACTTTTAAAAAATATTTTAAAAATGTTAAAAATATTTTCAAATATATTTCTAATACCAACAAAAAAATATTATAAAAAATATTTTTAAAAGGTTTTAATAATATTTTGGAAAAGATTTTGAAACATGAAAATGTAGCATTTTTGAAAACATTTTAAAAATATGTTAGAAATATTTCCAAAAATATTTCTTTACACTACTCAAAAATATTATGAGAAATATTTTAGAAAGGTTTCAAGAATATTTTGAAAAACTTTTAAAACGTGAAAATATTAACATTTTTAGAAACATTTTAAAAATGTTAGAAATATTTCCAAAAATATTTCTTTTTACCACTCAAAAATGTTATGAGAAATATTTTAAAAGAGTTTTCAAAATATTTTGGGAAAGTTTTAAGACATGAAAATAATGACATTTTTAGAAACATTTTAAGAATATGTTAGAAATATTTTCAAAAATATTATTTATTCCATCCAAAAAAATATTACGGGAAATATTTTAAAAAGGTTTTAATAATATTTTAAAACGGAAAGATTTTAAAACGTGAAAATGGAAACATAATAATTATAACAACTATAACAATTAAGAAAGCGTCATATATGTTTCTTTAGTAATTT
>QKQZ01007654.1:0-19239 GCA_003595255.1 Solenopsis fugax | reverse complement strand
ATATAGTATTCTAACTTTAGACAGAGTATATACGAGTAATATCCGCGAACGGACCTGTTTGAAAGTGTTTTGTCCAGCTTTTTTTATGTAAAAAACTCACAAAAAAAGTTTTACTCACACATTATGCTAGTCCCACAGACTCTAACAAAACTTTGCTGCCGTGCCGTTCGAATTCTAGTTGACCAATAAAGTTGATCAACCATATCAATCGAAAGAGGAGATTTTAAACTTTTCTTATCTCCTAGTCCGAACCTCCAATTTTTTTCCGTCTTTACAAAGTAAGTGTTTGAAGCTTCATATGGGGCCTGTCTGACCCACTTACGTGTTTAAGGGTTAAAAAAATGGTTATAGAACCATATTAAAACAAATCGGACAAAGTTTAATCGCTTCTACATTTATAGACAAAATCTTTTAATATTTTATTAATTTATTTCTGTTCAGGTGAGTGGTCTCTATAAAGGCATGACTTCGCCAATCGCAGGAGTTGCTGTGGTAAATGCCATCGTCTTCGGCGTTTATGGTTACACTCAGCGGAATTTGTCTGATCCTGATCGATTGTCATCGTATTTCCTGGCTGGTGCATCTGCCGGGCTTGCTCAAACTCCTGTTTCGAGTCCAATAGAATTAGCAAAAACACGTTTGCAATTGCAGTCCACAGGTCAAGGTAACGTTCAAGGACCGATGCAGTGCTTGAGGAACGTCTACAGGCAAGAAGGTTATCGTGGCGTTTTTAAGGGTCTAGGTATTACATTCCTCAGGGAAGGACCGAGTTATGGCGTGTACTTTGTGACCTACGAGATGCTGACCAAGACGTCCTCGAAACAACCAATTTCGACGCTTCATATGCTGCTGGCCGGGGGATTCGCTGGTACAGCTTCTTGGGTGATTTCTTACCCTATTGATGTTATCAAATCGCGTATACAAGCGGAAAGTAGCAATCGTTATTCAGGGGCTCTGGACTGTCTGAAGAAATCTGTACGTGCCGAAGGATACAGCTGCTTATACCGTGGTTTGAATTCGACGATTCTTCGAGCATTTCCAACGAATGCGGCGACTTTTGCTGTAGTCACATGGACGATCCGATTGCTCGGTGAGCAACCAAATGAGGCACCGAAAGCGGAGGATGTTGTGTCAAGGACGACGATACAGACAAAAAATCGTACGACGAAAGGATATGAATCCTTTTTCAGTAAGTGGAATGCGTTCTTTGACGGTATTTCGAGGAATAACGATTTTGCTACTCCGTCATACTCCGTCGGATACATGTTGCCGATCAGTAGGCTAATGCCAAATAATAGCGCTTGCCTGGTCCACAACTGTAGACGATCGGGTTGCAAGCACGACGCGTTGAAGCAAAGGAATACGTCCGAGGGTTGGGAGGAGAGAAAAAGAAAATCGAGAAACGATGAGGAAATCGAGGAGGATGAACATGTGGACGAAAGGAAGGATTGTGGCAACGTTAAGATGGCCATAAATACATGTACCTGTAATCTACAGCGCGTACTTGGTGTCTCAAATCTGGATAATACTTGATGTTACAGCATGACAAAGTCTTTAACATGTGATGTGTTTTTAGTGCAATATAATGTAAAAAGGGAATACAGCATTCACAGATTTTTCTTTAATAATTAATTCAATTAACGATGAATGCATATACATATGTATGTCGTAAGACATACCAGTTTAGCTGAGCTATTCTTATGTTAAGAGATGTGAAGTTGGATTAAAGTTACAAACTCGCTAGGAAAACGTATGTTTCTTCAATTCAACAATTGAGTAAGCAGTGAAATGACTATACATTTTAATGTGTCTATATTATATATTTTGATTTACTGGCGTTGACGTATAATGAGATTTATAATGGAAAATGCGTTTTAATCCTCTTTCTAATGTTTTTTTTTATTATAGCTGCTTGATATAATCGATACATCATGTGTTTTAATCGATACAGGAGTGTTTTATAAACTTTTATTTTTTTTATTGATCTATTTTCTTAAAATGAGTTAACTTAATTAATATTTGTATTAAGCTCGCCATGAAGCAGGAACAGAAGGATCTCTTTTGTCAAGCAGCAGTCTTTGATTGATTGGCGGACATGTAAGACCACATGTCACAGCCAGACGCGACATTTATTCGCTTTTAAAATCATACAAAATAGTTTGTATCCCTCTTACAATTCCCTAACCGATTTCATCCCCCCCTTCACACTCTTCTGCATTTCTTCAGTCTACAAATTGTTCTTCGAATCTCCCCCGTCCACGTGTCAAAGTTTTGACACATTCTAAATTCCCAGCACATATGAATCCACACGGCAGTACATTTCAGCCATCGCTAATCATTCTCAGCAATTGATTGCGAATAGGACTTTGTTGTAACCACGTTTTAATTTTAAAAATTACTGAAAAATTATCAAGTTGTAAATTATAGACGTCAAACCTACATCAAGATTAATACAATTTGTTAACCTCCCACGCGATTGCTCTAAATTTTCAAGAAACAATTATTCTTATTAAGTAAGTATGAGCTAAATTAACAAATCTAAGATGCGCAATTCTCAAAAATTCAGGAACTTAATACAGACAAATTCTGAAAAATGGTTTTTACATATATATATTTATAGCGTTATACACATATACTTAACCAATAAAATTAAAAGTAATTTATTAAGTATCTTTCCATATTATTTTATTATAATACAGCATTAGCTTAATATTAAGTTATTAATAAAATAATTTTAATGATATAATTATGAACTTTCTGCGTATTACTTTTTAATTTTTTGCAATACATAAAAATTTCAGAATATCTTAGACTTACCGTTTACTATTTTTTTATAGGTCCTTTTTGAAGACATCAATTAATTTAACCAAACTATTTAAATGTTGTGTGATTCATCACATCTCCATTATCGGGGGAATTAAACTCTCTAATTACTTAAATTTTGATATGGATGCAGAGCAGACCACCAGTAACAGAAAAAATGAAAAATATAATACAAATAACCAACGTTTGATAGCCGAAAGTGGCGGCCGTTGTATGAGTACACAAGCAATGCAATCGCTCTATGATTTTCGACAGAATAATCTGCTTTGCGATGCAATATTGAGATTAGAAGATGGTGGTATCTTCCCCATTCACCGAGCTATACTTTCGGCATGCAGTATTTATTTCAGGTTTATTTTTAATTAACGTATTTGCTTTAGGTTTCTTATTAAATTATTTTATAAATTTTTTATATACAAAATAATTACAATAAAATAATAACATTCCTCATAAGAATAACAATAGAAACATTTTAATTATTCTTTATTCAGATTTGCTATCATAACTTTTTTATAATGAGTTAAATTATTAGTAAATATCAAACTGGTTATCATAATTTTTATTGCTTAATTAATTTTAGGACATTATTTACAACTACATTGCATTCTCGTGAAAAAACCGATGTCCTTCTGCCAGGTGTGACAAGTCCAATGATGAACCTCCTGCTGGAATATGCATATTTACGATCCATTGATGTGAACCGTGAAAACGTATGTGAATTGCTGACTACGGCGGATTATTTAAGCATTATAGGTGTGTTCGATCTATGCTGCGACTACTTGAGAGATAATTTAGCGCCAGAAAATTGCATCGATGTAATGAGATTCGCCCGTCAACATTTCTGCAAGAAACTAGAAAATGACGCTTACCGTTATATCGTAGGACACTTTGTCGAGGTGTGGTTAGCATAATAATTCACTTACCTATGTCGTTTCTTCACAATCTAATCTCTTGTTTCTCCTGATTTACATAAGGTGGCGCAGAGAAGCGAAGAAATTTTACATTTACCTATCGAAGAACTGAAACCGTTAGTCGGCGCCGATGAATTAAATGTTAAAAGCGAGCAGACAGTTTGGGAGCTAGTTCTGAGATGGATAAATCATGATCCAGAATCTAGGAAAGATTATATTGTCGATCTAATGAAGAATATCAGACTCGGTCTCTTAGACACGCAATTTTTTTTGGAGAATGTCAAGGATCACCCTTATGTTGTGGGCAACGATGCATGCAGGCCTATTATTATTGAAACGCTAAAATTTTTATATGATTTAGAAATGATAACTCAGAAAGATGGGGAAGTACCAACGCCGGAAATTGCGCGACCCAGAGTCCCGCATGAGATTCTATTCGCCATTGGTGGATGGAGCGGTGGCTCTCCGACAAATTACATTGAGACATATGATACAAGAGCAGATCGATGGATTCCGGTAGTACACTTTATAGGTTCTTTAATAAAATTTTTAAAAGTCTTGAACCTTGATATGTAGGAAACAGGAATAGAATTTCATTTCATGGAAGTAAATGTATCAATTGTTATCCATTTAGTCCATGAATTGAAATCAATCGAACAATTGCTTTAACATTCATTATTTCTAATGGCGCGTCATGCTAAAATTGAAAAAAATGACAATTTTATTTCAATAAAATTTTAACAATTTACTTGTGTGAAATCTTGAGTCTTTTAGATCGAGGAAACAGATCCGATTGGTCCGCGAGCTTATCATGGACTTGCGGTGGTTGGTTTCGACATTTATGTCATCGGAGGTTTTGACGGCGTCGATTATTTCAATAGCTGCCGTTGCTTCAACGCGGTGACCAAGGTGTGGCGAGAAGTTGCTCCCATGAACGCTAGAAGGTCAAATATATTTCAAACGGGCTAATCACTAGTCCTACAATTTGAATATTTCAGTTTCAATTTTATTGTTCATTTATTTAATGAAGACAGATAAAAAATAATAGTACTCAAACACAGGTAATATATTTATAGTTATTTTTAAATTTATATTTCTTATAATTTTTATAATATAGTCACAGTAATAAGGTACGTACAGACTGAAAAAAATTATATATAAAAAACATAAAAAGAAAAATTGTATGCAGCCGTCAAATATAAACTAAAGTTCAGTGACTAGCTCCTTGATAGTATCACTAGCAATGAAAGACCGCATCAAGATCTTTTCATTTGCCGCAGGTGTTATGTTAGTGTGGCAGTCTTAAACGATCTAGTGTACGCAATGGGAGGATATGATGGATATCATAGACAAAAAACTGCAGAACGTTATAATTACAAGACAAATCAATGGTCTCTTATTGCATCAATGAACGTACAGAGATCTGACGCGAGTGCGACGACATTAAACGGTATTATTTAATTTTTAAGCATATTCTAATACTTAATTTTATCTATCTAAAAGTATGCTGACGCTTAATTACAATCTAAACAACGTATCTAGTATAAATAGATTTGTTTGATGTACCTTGCAATATAAGTATTATATAAGTAAGTATCTTATAAAATAACTTTTTAATAACATATAATAATAATTTTCATATAAAAATAAAATGTATATACGAGTAATTTTCATATATATTATTATAGTATTACAATAATGTTGAGAAGAAATATGTACGGATATGTAAACCATAAATTAACTTTGAATTAAAAAACTACAAAATTGTTATTTTTATTTTACAATATAATAAACATTATAATACTTATTAGTGAATTTCTTGCGTTATAGATAAAATATACATTACTGGTGGTTTCGATGGACATGATTGTATGAATACGGCCGAAGTATATGATCCAAACACCAATCAGTGGACAATGATAACAGCAATGAGGTCACGTAGAAGCGGTGTGTCGTGCATATCTTATCACGGCTGTGTATACGTTATTGGTATTAAGACATGTACTTATGAAGAAAGAAATTCTATTACGGCACTTGCGCTATTTATGCATAAGCGTGCTTATATATACGAGGAAATTAATTTTGAAATACTCTTTCACATATACAAAAATTGTTCTAATATATGTTCATGTAGTATACAGAGTCTATAAAGTCTGTTTCAGAAATAATTCAAAATTATAGAAAATGTGTGTGAGATATATTCGATCATTTCGAGGGACTACTTTTTTAAGGGGATTGGAGAGTTGGAGTAGCTTCTCGAAATTATCGAATCGTATTTTGCAGTTTTTTATAATTTGAACCTTTTCTGAATATAGGTGGAAACAGACTTTGTAGACACTCATTCATATAAACTTATTTTATAATAATTTTGAATCTTTTGTCAAAATTAAAAGACGAAATAGTTTATATGAGTTTTATAACATAATTATAGTGAAAGAAAAGTTGTGGGAAAGATGCTTTAGCACTACCTAAGATGTACCACGTGGAGGTGCAGTCCACTCAGTCATTTCTGCTAAGTGAAAAATTTCTTCTTTTAATTTTGACAAACAATTTTGAAAGCAAAACAATTTTAAATTTTAACATAAAAATAGCGATAACTCAAAAACAATGCATTTCCGGATCTATGATCATACCAACTTTTTTGATCCTTAATCAGCTCCCGATAAATAATTAAAAAAAATAATTAAATTATTTTTGTTATAATATGTTGTAATATTAGTATTAGTATTATTATTTATGAAAAAACTAACAATTTTTGTTTATAAAGGAGGGTTCAATGGAATATCGAGAATGTGCAGTGGGGAAAAATATAAGCCTTCTACGAACAGCTGGAGTCATATTCCCGATATGTATAACCCGCGTAGCAACTTTGCCATTGAAGTAATCGACGACATGATTTTTGCAATCGGGGGTTTTAATGGAGTTACTACAACATACCAAGTGGAATGTTACGACGAGAAAACAAATGAATGGTACACTGTTACAAATTTCTTAATGATTTTTAATTAACATGTAAAGGAAGCTTGGTTCAAGCCCGTAAATGAAAAGTAATAAATGAAAAGTAATGCAGCATATGAATATTCATTTACTAATGTCTTAAATTTCATTAACGTTTGTATTACTTGTATGTATTATTTCATTTACGTTGGTATTAAAAGTATATTAAATTTCAGTATACTTATATATTTTAATTCACTTAAACTTAATTTCATTAACATGTACATTACAAATCATTTCAGTTACGAGTGATTTAAATATCATTTACCATTGTATATTAAAAGTTCATGAAATTTTATGACATTTTAAACAGTGTAATTAATCCTTCGTGTTAATCCATCTTAACACAAGATTGTATAGTTTATAAAAAAGACAATGTAGCTAGTGTTAAAAATATTTACTTTAGTAATATAATTAAAATGTTTGTATAAAAATCTCAGTTTGGTAACAAGTTTAACGGTTTAATTTTCTATGTTACGTTTACAATCTTTATATATATTCTTGTAACTCTAAACATAGGTATGAGGCGACAGATATGAATATATGCAGATCAGCACTGTCGGCTTGCGTCATTATGGGTCTTCCAAACGTATATGATTATATACACAAGCACCGTGAACGTCTAATGGAAGAGAAGCGTCAAAAGTTACTGGCTCACGAAGTACGTCGGAGTCAGCATCAGCAACAGCAACAGGAGCAGCAGCAGCAGCAGACGAGGCAAACTTCGCAACTTGGTCAAATCATACCTACACCACCACCTCTACCGCGCTAATAAATGAAAATGATAATAATCGGTACCGCAAAAATCAAATATCATTATGTAATATTATTATGTAAATCAATCGTATAACACCTATTTGATTTAGTCGACTTGTGATGCAAATTTTGGATTATTGTCAGACGCAGAGATAACGATCAGAAGCATAAGTGCCAACTGATACATTGTCAAAAGCACAAAACCACAACAATTGTTTATATATTTGCTAATGATTATTTTTGCTTATACTCACGAAGAGAACATTTTATTATATTTTTATAATTTTCAGACTGTTATTTATTTCTCTTTGTTAACTTAAATCTTTTTTGATACTGCAGATATTTCTATTGAATCTTTTTGTGATTTTACACATGCTATATATGTAATGCCATCACAAATGATTAAATTAAGATAAACGAAAAAATAAATTAATTGTTTCTTGTTTTAAAGACTGATGGTATCATTTAATTATTGCAATAATGCTCAGAATGATAACGTAAATTAGAATAATTGCATTGTGCATATAAAAGTGCATTAACAAATGATAACTTGAGCCAAGAAATACAGAAAATAGAAACAAAATTTTATGAGATAATAATTTTGTGATAAACAAAAAATTGATTGTTTAAAAAAAATTTATTTGACGTTTCCTAAATATGACATTGTGTAAACGATTGCGTGTAGCAATGCCGCATATAAAAAAAAAATTGCAAGAATCTGTATGAAAGAGTTGTTTACTTTTTATTATAATACCTTACCCATGTATCTTATACTCATCCTATATGGAAAGAAAAACTATTCATATGTCTAATAGTTATTAAAAACTATTCATATATCTAATAGTTACTATTCAATTTCTATAGTAACTTGAATAGTAACTAAATTGACAATTACGTGCGTGAATAGTAATGTCCAATAATACTACATGACTACGAATATTGGCGGATAGTTCTGAATAGTAACTGAATAGTAATTGAATATTAAACTATTCATGCATGTTTCCAATAGTAATGTCCCATAATACTAAAATTCATGTCAAAACCTATGATTAAGTCCGGCTTTTCGAATAACGAGTTGCATGCAAAGTCCTCGTACAACATTTTGTAAAACTTCACCAAAACTTTCTTTTTTCCTGACATACAATTATCACAAACGGGTAACTGCTTTAGATAAGATAATAACTTTTGATTATATATATTTTCCACCCCTATCATTACAATTGTCAATGATATCGCAGGCTGCATTAAATGCAGCAGGACTTCCCACTCCTCTACAGTATCATCATCTACGTCACTCGCAGCTATAATGAATCATTACATTTTGGGATGTAATCTAATATTTGCATGGCATGGAACAATGTCAGGGAATTTGTGAAATATTGTGAGTGTCCGGCTGTAAAAATATTTTGCGATATTGTTGTAAGAATGTTATTAGTGTGTTTACGTGAATAAAGTGAAAATAAAGCGTTTACAAAGTCATTCATGTTCTGAAATATATTCATGTCAGGAACCTGCTGCAGATAGTCATTGTCCAGATAGAATTCTTTAAATGCTAATAATATATTAAAATGAAGGAGTAGTCTCAAGGCATTACAGAAATGCTCCATGTTGTCTTAATGATCCTTACAAAAGCTGACAGAGAAACAGTTCTGACAATCCTCCAGTAACCGTCCGTTTCGTTCGTGGCATACTGCACATTTCCTCGGATATCCGAACATTTCGGCCTCGAATATCTCCAGACGACGTCCCAGCCTGGATGACACAAGAATCATAATGGCCACCATGTCATCGGGCTCGTTCGAAATTACACCGTGATCTTCTATGCTGCGACCTTGCAGCACATGCTGTACAGCTTTGCAGAGAGATTTGTGCTGTGTCCAGTGCTGTTTCTGATGCTCCCGGCCGCAGTAAGCGATCATTCTGCAGCCGCCACATCTCTTCAACGAGACGTCATCGCCATACTTTTTGCAGACATAACATATGGTCGCGTAGAAGCAATCTTTAAATGGCACATAATGTGTTGAGATAGGAAATATACCATCTCTATCCATGACTTCTGTTTTTTCTTCTTTTCTTTCAACTATCACTGAAGTTCCGACCTAATAAATGGGTTATTGTAATACCACGGTATCAGATGCGTCAAGACCCCTCCACTGCTAGGTCCAGCCCCGCGTCAGCGATGTATCAATCAGAAGATTGAATATCTTTACAGGTATCGGGACTTAAAAAGAATTCCCATGGCTAAAACTCGACAAGGTTAAAACTATTGTCTAAATTAAAAGCAATGACCCAGAAGCAAAATATCCATTTCCACAACCTACTACAATGACATTTAACAACATGTAACATTTCAGTTATGTAGTTCGTAATGTTGTATACAATATCATTGTAAACAAATGTACACCTTAAGGTTTCAATAACATTAAAATGACAGTTATAACATTGCATGTAATGTTGCATTAATATTTTGTTAACGTTAGAAAAATTGATCTCAATTAGATAAGGTTTTAAAAATATTTGTACTATATTATTATAAAAATGTTGAAAAAATATTTGAATAATATTATTAAAACGTTTTTTAAGCACTCGGAAATATCACATTTATTAAGTAATGTTTTATAAACATTTATTATACATTATTATTATTAAAACGTTGAAAAAATATTTGTACAATATTATTAAAACGTTTTCTAAATATTTTTTCGGAAGTATTAGTAACGACTTGAAAACATTTATACAATGTTATATAAAAACATTGAAATTACATTAAATGTTAAAATTCAGGAAAAATAAATTAACAAAACATTTATTTAATATTTCTTGCTTACTAGGGATATATATACATATGTATAAAACTTTGATTATATTATAATTGGATTTTTAACTTTTCCGAAATCTTCTTAATAAAAACATTCAGCAAATTAACAACTTATTTATCAAGATTATTCAAAACATATTCAACAGAAAACGGACTCTGTAAATTCACATTCCTTAGCAGGAGTGTTAGTGAGTCTCTTATAATTTTTTTGCGACAAACAAACCCAAAAAGTTATGATTTATGTTTTGAGGATTATAATTGCATTTGCAGGAAGGGGATTCCAATCTCATTTTATGTTTACAATCATTAGTAAAAATATCCTATTATAATTCTTACAAAAATGCCATACTGTTCCCTGCTCAACCTAACTTATTAAGATGCAAACAATTAATACTCCTAAAAGATTCAAAATAATATCGGCCACTATTCGAGCTGATACCAGAAAAAATTACATTATCTAACTTTAGATATTTTCGCTCCATTTAAGAAATCACTTTCAAAAAAGAGCTTTTACAAAAGCTTAATACTATTTGTCGCTGCGTCCTTGGCATGACTGTCGGCCGTGTCATATTACCGATAATTTTTACATGCATAGGGTATGTATTCTGTACACGCTTTTTGATCTTAACGGTAGTTGTTGATGTCGTTGCGCAGATATTTTACATGGCAAAAAAGCTGCGCAACGACGCCGACCACTATCGTCAAGATCAAAAAGCGTGTACAGAATACATACCCAGGACACCAGAACAAACGAATATATATGTATATGAGCAACAACACTAGACACAATTTTGCGGTAGATATTTATAACTAATGGGCATAATCTTTTAACATGAGACTTGTGCATGCCGTTTCCGCAAGCTTCTAGGGCCTGAAGTATGTTTTTATAATCCGTGCAAATGTTCGAAAATTTCCATTTTTTTTCATATATCAATTGTTTTTCCAATAGCTATAGAAGATCCGCCGAAAATAAGCTGGTTAACGGGCTCAATTTAACTTATATGACAGGTTGAGACTAGGAATAAAGAACCCACCTTGAAATAACAATTCTCATTTTTTTAAGTTATCCACGACTGCTGCCCTCGAGTCGTCTGTATAAATAGTTATCTCTCCTGTCCGCCTCCCAGGAAGCAAACTCGAAAAAATTCGACTCGGGCTCCCGAAACCAATGAGTTCTGCTCAGAATCAATCTCGTCAAATCGTACCACAAATCACTTTCCTTCAGCGTTAGAGGTACCTTTTCATACTCAGCACGCTATGGCAGTGTATGGCAGCCATGTACAGCCATGGAGGACTGGTGAGAGCTGAGAGCATTGCGGTGGTAGGAGTATAATCCTAATAGGCGGTCCAAGATGGCCGCTACCGGAAATAAACTGAAGGAGATTAATTTAAATCGAATTTTAGCGATTATTAATCGTAATAATTTTCTTTCAGAGTATCATAAATAAATATTAAAAAACTTATTCGTTATGAAAACTCCGCCTCTTTGAGACGATGTAGCAAAATCACACTTTGTGCATAAAACTTTCACTACACCGTAAAGTTTGCCGCCACCATAGAGAATTACAAAAACTATAGCTCGAAATTTTCCGCGAATTAGGAAAATTTGTCCCTCGGCGTCCCGTGCCTATAAGTTGAGCCTATACAGGGTGTAACTAAAAGATCGGACCTGGACGATATACCATGAGATAGAGGACATGAATCCAAATCGAAAAGTCCTGAGTCATTTTTTGATCTAAGCCTTCTGTTCGATGTTAAAGCAGGAACGTACAATAGACGGGCGGAGCGCGCTCCCTGCTTTCCTTCTATAGACGGTCGCTGATTCGCTAACTTTAACATCGTATAACATCGAACAGAAGGCTTAGATCAAAAAATGATTCAGGACTTTTCGATTTGGATTCATGTCCTCTATCTCATGGTATACTCCAGGTCCGATCTTTTAGTTACACCCTGTATAAGGAGCGAAACCGAAGCGTCTCGCATATTTCCTTCGAGTGCGCAGTGCGCTCTCCGGCGACTCGAGGACGATCCGCCCCAGAAGCCACGTCTCCTGCAACCGCTGTAAGTCCCGCGATTCTTAGTTTTCGGACCATACCGATGCCTCCCCCCCTCTCTCTCTTTCTCGCACGTTCCACTTCCCCTCGAAGTTGTTTGTCTCCGGCGACACTCTTCTCGGAGTAGTTCGCTCTAGACAACGCTTTGCTTCCACTTCCCCTCGAAGCGTTCGTCTCCGGCCGATGTTCCCTATCAGAATAGTTCGCTCCAGACGACGCTCCATTTCCTTCTTATATCCTGAGGCATCGGGCAGGCCACATAGTCACTTATTTCTTGAAACTCCATTTAATAAATTCAATTATTAAGAATCAACATATTTAGATTCTGCAATCTCATAACGATCCAGCAGACATTAGACCCTCGTGTTGCCACTCTTTCTCTCTCCAACTCTGGTTCGCTCCTTTTACATGGAAGGCGCATCATCCGGGTAAGTCACTCATTTCGCCTTGTATCCGCCGTAATACAATAAATTCTCTTTTCGATTTAGTATGGGCAGAAAGCGGAAGAAGACCCACCGAGGAAAACCTGGGGGTCGCCGTCGACGTCTCCGCGCTCTGAAGAAAAAATTAAATGAGACAAGAGAATTTATCTCTTCAGTATTCGAGGAGGCACGGAGCCGACACCCACCTCCTCCGGAACCTCCAGCGGCATCTGCCCCCGTACCAAGGGCTCAACCTGCGGCACTGTCGCCGCCGCCGCCTCCGCGTTGGACCGCGCGACGCAATCCCGCGCCCGTGCTCCCCGTGCGTCCAGACAAGGAAATCGGCCGCCCTGGCGCCACGTCTACAGCAACGAGTGGCAGCTAATGAAGCCGTACATTATAGTATAAAGGAATTACTTGCGGGACAGTTACCTATTATTGATTAAAACGTTTATTCATATTGTATTTTCTTTTGTAAAGATCTCTTTCTCTCTCTTATGTGTTCATATAGAATAAACAATCACTAGTCAAATTTTCTTCTAATCAATTATCAAGTTCTATATACCTTTTTCATTACTCAATAAAAATAAAAATTACGTTCCTGGGCATACCCACTCACGCCCTGACGTAACAGGGGACATAAATTAAATCTATCCGAATTCAAAATGATGAATAGCGCATTTCATATTTCAATCTATTTGAGTTTATTTGAATCCAAAAATACTTAAAAATTAACGAATCGTTACTATTTTTGTTACTTAATTATTTTTACATTAAAAAATTATAATATATACAAATTTCTGAGATAAATATAAATCGAATTTTTTTATCTTCTAGTAAAGGAATAAGTTTCAAAATATATTATATTAAATACGCGTATAATTTGAAGCCAATGTTTTTTTATTATATTTGCAAATGTAGTTGCGAAATAATATTGCATTTATTTAAATTTTGTAAAAGAATTTTCTGAGAATTTCAAGTTTTTCCAATTTTATTTAAAATTAAAATTCAAAAGGTAATATTAGATTTTTTAAATGTAGCTTTTTAAAATAAGATTTATGTACTATTTAATATGTTCCTTAATTATCATCATAGAATTGATTCCGCATTTTATGAATTGAAAAGCTCGTAATAATAATTTCGATATTGAAAACAAAACTCGCAATTATTAAATTTATAATTATATAGATAAAATAATTGTTAATATTATATGTTTATCAAAATGTGATAATACTGAATATTTTATATACTATATATTTGGAACATTAGTTTTAGATGCATTTTTATTTTGTTTTAATTATATTAAATGCAATATTCGCTAGTTTTTGAAAGCAGAAAATTAAAAACGTAACCACGATATTTTTAATAAATACAATTATTTATTTGATAGTTATCTATATCTCGTAGAGAAAATAATCGATTTAGAAATTTAATCAATACGACAAAATAATTAACATTCATACATTCGCAATTTTAACTCTTCAATAAATCTTGCTTTTTTTTTAATATGACGCAACTTTGTGATTCTTTTTACGTAAATGTTTAATTTGGACACTACTAAAAAATTGTTAAACTTATTTATTACATTTTTTAACAAATACATTAACATATAGCATATTTGCACTGGTTATTTAAATTATTATTGTAATAGAAATAGAGATTGGTATCACCTCCATAAAGAATGTAACTAATATTATATTAAAACAAAATTGAGATTTAATAATATTTTAGTAATATGAAAGAAAAATGAGTAAAAAGATTTATAAAAAAAAAATGAATTTACTCAAGTAAATTACGATAATCGCAGTATATGCCATGACAACATATTTAAGAAAACGATCATGCACAGTAAGAATAAAGTTAAAGTTTGCTTAAATCTTGTTGAACATTTTATAATCATTGAAAGAGTAAAATGGTACACAAATTATTGATGCATAGATAAACTATAAACATTATATTTTTCAAAACATTATATTTTTCTTGCCGAAATTTCACCAAAAGATTTATTAATTTTTAGAAAAAGTTAATGTTCCACATAAGAATCATTAAGATGATCTCTTTAATACAGTACCTCAGTAAAGTAACGATAAAAGTAACTATTCAAATCATTACCATTACCGACGTCGACAAAATGTAATAAATCGTTACCGTTACAAATTATGAAATGTAACGTCGTTATTTATTCGTTGAAAAAAGGAATTGTAACGGTAACGACGTTACAAGTAACGCGTTACTTCCCAACTCTGAAAAATTTTTTCCGGGCAATTGTACAAATAGAAACGACAACACCGTCAGTATTGTTTGCAACGACCTGTAAGCAAGGAAAATCGAAGCAACATATAGGCCGGTATTCATAGTCTGTTCTTATATTTAAGATCATCTTAAGTATCATCTTGAGATGCCATCAACCAATCAGACAGTCGTATCAGCATCTTAAGACATTGCTTAAGATGATCTTGAAATAAGAATCGACTATGAATACCGGCCATAGTTAGTGTTGGGCCGGTATTCATAGTCCGTTCTTATATTTAAGATCGTCTTAAGTATCATCTTGAGACGCCATCAACCAATCAGACAGCCGTATCAGCATCTTAAGACATTGCTTAAGATGATCTTGAAATAAGAATCGACTATGAATACCGGCCTTGGTGACAAGTTCTTCGATGCACACAGGCGCCCTCTGAAGAATAAGATCAAAGCGAAATTTACCTGACCGACCTGACGGTCTGTTTCACGTTTCAGATCTGTCCTGTGCCCACTGCCTAGTTCAGTTCAGTAAGTTCAGTTCAGTTCAGTTCAGTTCAGTTTGCGGCTTGCGCGTGATCGTTGTTGATGTGTGTTCACAGGGTAATTAGAAAAGCTACTCATGCTGCGAATCGTGAATTATGAGTCATCAAATGTGATCAAATGTACGCGCCGCTTTGAAGCAGCTGACGCAACTTTTAGATACGCACTGTTTATAAATAATCAAATTTCATTTAGCGATGGAGATCGTATGTGAAATAGTTGTTAGTAACCTTCGTAACGCCGGTTGTCCCGTTCCTGAGTTGGCCAACGTGCGTGTCGTGAAACGTATGTGTTTGTAAGCGGGGACGTGTAATTGCTAAGTGGCCGTGCGTTCAAAGTCGGAGAGGCGAAGGACTCCGGGTGAAGTAGTGCTGCGAAATGCGCTTGTCAACGCCGCAATGGTGAGCTGAGGTGATATTGGGGCAATGGCGAAAGTTGCGAGAGGCTCCGATCCGGCGCCTACGATTTTGTTGTGCGAGCACTGCGCTAATCAGACATTCAAGCAAATTCAAGACTTCGTTAGGTGGGTCCATCTGCTTAACGCCGATCACTTGCGATTCTCTGGTTTGCTCAACAATTCGCTTCGGGACATTTTTTTCATAATTCGTCAGCGATTTGCAGATATATCTTAAGCATGACATAAACATTTTTGTATATTCTTAATAATGACATATTACGTAAATACTAGAAAAACATTATTACTAGAAAGACATTATTAAAGTTCTTAGAAGACACATGCCGCCTTAATAAATATAATTTTTATAAGTGATAATGCATTATTTTACAACTTGTTTTAGGCATTTAAGAGATCAACACTGTTCCAGAGAAGGTGGATCTTTCGTATGCCTCTATGGCTATAATGGGGTATGCACTAGTCTTCCTGTGGAAGGTGTTTCTGACAAGGATTATATAGCACACGCCACTAAACACGCAGTTATGCAACAGCAACGAAAGAGCAATGGCCAGTTATCTGAGACGGTTTCGTCATGGACTGTGTATTCCGCTGCACAAAACTTACCTGCTGTCTTAAACGATCCATTTAAAGGAAAACAGAGTAACTTTCTAACTCGTACCTGGGGAGATGGATTCGTGGAAAAAGTGGACATTCCAAAGAGTCCATATCTTCCTGAGGTCACAATGCAACATTTCGAAATATATTTGAAAAAAATTGCAAGGGTAATTATTAGTTTATTTTAACATTTTCTTATAACAAGTGTTCTTAATTTACAATATGTGTTTAATGTTCCTGTAATAATGTGTATTTTATATTTGTTCTTCCAGAGGTATCGGAAACATTCGCGTATGAACTCAAATGTCAATAGGCCAACTACTCCAAATGAATTGCTCCAAAATTTCCCTAATCTTAAGAAAGTAAAGTCATTTGGTAAGATTCTCAAATATTTATATTATAATAAACACTGAAGAATAAAACTTAGCAATAAGAATATATCTTGAATGTAAAAGAAAAATTTACTTTTGCCAAAAAATGATCTTAAATTCTATTTCATGTGCAGCATGTTTTACTCTTTAATGACAAATATTTTAATAATTAAAGGATTAATTTACTTTTATTATAAATTTATTAAATTAAAATATACTTGAATTTAATAAAAAATTTAATTAAAAAATCAGATTTGTTACACATTTATACATGAGTTTAATTTGTCAACTTTTTAAGCTTCAATGTTGGTGAATTTTATATTACTTGGATTGATATAATAACAGTCGTGTAAACTTATAGCTAACTTCTTTTTTATAAAATATAACATAATTATTTTGCTAAGAAAAACTGCAACATATTTTTTTGCTTCAGATCGGCTGCAGTTTGATTTAGCTAATATTCCAAAGATCTTCTTGGTTCCAAACTTAGATCTTTCGCAAAAAGATAATTTTGTTGCTGTGTTTCCGTTTGCAAAAGATGACCTTTTAACTGAAGAATCTTATGTGCAGATTGTTATGTATGTAAAGCAAATGCAAGAGAAGGTATGATTATAAATATAAGAAAAGAGAGAATGCATAAGTTTTAACTCTTGCTACTAACATTATGTATCCCTGTTAAATATTTTTTATCATAATGTATATAATAAGTTTACTAAAAATGATTATATGATGTATCTTTACATAAAAAAATTTAATTTTCAAGATTTTAATACTTATTAAATTGTACAAAATATATTGTTATAGCTTAGTCACTATTTGGATGTTGTGGAAGTACGAATAGCAGAACAAGTCGCCTCTAAATCTCAAGCCTTTTTCCATGCAATGACATCTCATGATGTGCTTATGGAACAACTTACTCAAACTATTACGGTTCTACAAGCACTTAGGAAAAATATTTATGAAGTCAATAAACATCTAGTCAAGAATTCTTTAGAAATTTTATGGTAAGTTTGTATATAACATATTAATCATTTATCTAAAAAGTACACTAAGTATTTTTTAAAGAAACATAAAAACAAAGCAAAATGGAAACAAATTGATAATACATTTATCTTAGCTTAAACGTTGTTGCATCTGCACTGAAAATGCAAGTATCACATCTGTATTGAATTGGGAATTGGAATGATTAATTAACCATTTTTGTTATCAAACTGTCACTAAAAGATCATAATGATGATATATTTGTTTTAGATAAGTGTTCTTTTTTACCCGTGTGTGTAAAACACGATAACCAATCACAGACATAATTTTTTAGGATTTGTTCAGGATTTTTGAATCTGATGCAGATACAACGATACATATACATGTAATTTTACACTTTTAGCTTAATAATAACTTTTTTTATTTAGCTTGGAACGCGCTAGGTGTAATAGATTATTGGTAAAAGAAAAATTAAAACTCATGGCAACCGTACATCAAAGTCAACCTATGATACAATTATTGTTGTCTACGCCGGATTACGTGGCCGCATTAGATCTTATTTCTACAACGCAAGAAATTCTTTTGCAGGAACTGAACGGAATACATAGCTTTAGGTAAATAGAAATATTGACGAAACTATTTTTATTATTTATCTGCAATTTTTATTAATATAAGAATTATTAAAACATTTACAATTGTTATATTACTTAGACATTTAAGTTCTCAACTAACTGAAATGGAGAAGTTTGTGGATAAGATGTTGTCAACTGAGTTCCAAAGATATGCAACAGCGGATCTCAATAGACCATTGGGTGGTGAGAATACCGTCTTAGACGGCGTAAGTACACACACACACACAATATTGTACTACACTGTATGCCTAGTCCGTAGCGAACAAACTTTCATATATCTGTTCCCAGTAAGATTATTTGTACATTCTTAATGAACAGGATAAACTGGTCTCTATCATCTCTGGTCTACTGCGTCAGAAACATTTTCAATTTGTGGACACGTACAAAGAGGAAGCTGTGACCACTGTAAGAGCCTTAACAAAACAACGGGTGATAGAGGCTTTGGCAGCGAGTGATTGTTGTAGCGATCAGCAAGCGGCAGCTCTCGAAGTCGGAGGCCTTTCCTTGACGGAAAGATTAACTTTGCTCCACAATACTATACAGTCTTTCACATTTCTTTTATTACGAGTTAAGGTATACGATTTAATAAAAATCCTCCATATATTCCACTTTTATTATCTTCTTTATATTATTTACTATAAATTTTTAATTTTTAATATATATCTTTTAATATCATAT